>JABASI010005338.1:0-12464 GCA_019776505.1 Tomocerus nigrus | reverse complement strand
ACTACTAGTATTATAATAACAATATTTCTGTTTCCGGAAGTCCAACAGAGTAAATAAAGTAAATAATTGTAGAATTTACTGTTAAAAATGAGAAAATTCTAGTTTTTATATATAGTACATTACATACTAACTAGGATATAAAGCATCACAGCAGTTTGTTCGTACTTCGTACTCTCACATCCCTAGTTTCAACTTAGATGCACAAAGCAAAACTATCTGTTATAATACTATGGACCAAATCATAAATGAATATTATGTTTATGCATGTAGTCAATTTAAGCGCTTTATACAGCTTTAGCAAAGACGAGAGATCAAATGATAAAGAACAATAATATGCAAATTAAGTGCTTTAATGTATATAGTAGTATAGTATAAGTACATTAAAGCCTAGAATTTACGTGGCAAGTCAAGTCATTTGCCTTTTACACTTTGTTTCTGATTTTGAATTTGATCAACGATTATACTACATTCAAAGAACTCCTTCCAAATCATGTACACATTTAGACACAAAATAGACAGACATGAATGAAGGGGCTGCGTTCGTTTGCTGGCTATTCTACAAGGAAAATTGATGACTGGAATATATAAATGTTGATTCAAAGTTCTAAATGTAGTATGGCTTGTGTATTTAGGTATATGAACGTACAGTATAAAATGCATAACTAAATACTATACTATATCTGCACTTGTACTTGTACTCCCTCAAACCAGTATCAACAGTTTTATACGGAGGACATTTAATATTGAATAGAATGAAAGCAAAAAAGAGACCCAAAATAAAAATGAAAAAGAGGGTCTCTCTACTTTCTGTCACGTCCTCAATACATACGATTTCAAATGAATCATATTTCTATTTTTCATCTATTGTGTGCAGTTTAGTTCATTCAACTGTGTATGAATGATTTTCAGTCAGTGCATTGCATTGTTTTATATTTCTACCCCAACATAAGTAACAGACAGAAGAGGGACATAATATATAAATATAGAGGAGTTAGAGGACTGAGGGAGGACTACAGTACATAGTTTATCACAAGTTCAGGGAGCATGAATTTACTTCATCTTAAACTTCGCAGATAATATAATAATAGTGTTTGTTAGAATGTCTTGGTTCTTTGGTATGAATATCTTACTCAGGGTGTCTATTAAATATATTGTCAACAAAAATAGATATTTTTTGCTCTATATTTACCACAGATATATTGGAAATAATTCTACAGGTTAAGCAGTTCATATCAACATGTTATGAGATGAATATAATGTGACATGGGTTTTTTAATACTTTGCATTTTATTATCGAGTTAAAATCCTAAATGTATACTTATTATAAACACAAAAGTCACCCTCCTGCAATTGTTGAGTACTTAATATAGTCTCAGTAATCTCATTTGCTGATCATCTTCCTACGATGAATCTAAAAATATTGATTCAGCCTTTTTACGCAAGTATATTATTGGAAAGTGTACCGTAAGTCCGATCCCCTAATTATGTGTTTGATTGAGACTTGCCTCCACCAACCAACTAAAGGAATGCTTATAAAGACAGCCATTCCAACTTAGGTGAAGAATAGAAAATACAGAAGACATAACACAGGTTGTGGTTGTATAATGCTGGGGTAATAAAATCCTTTCCGTCCACGGGCCGATAAGCCCAAGACGATCTTTCTAAATGATTCTACTGGAAAGTTTAGAAAATCACAAAATGTACAGAGAAGAAAATTTAAAAAACATGTATGGTAGGTGTAAGTGACTGTGTAGAACATACAATTAAACGCATAGTTATTGTATGATTTTGTACCACACCCAAAAACCCATTTCAAAACGCAAATCACTACGATTTAAAAAAAAACTCTAGACACCTGTATAAATGCATCTTTTGTATACATATACTTATACTTATTTCTATGTCGAATTAACGAAGTCCATAGTTTCGGGGAAAGCAACGTATGGAAGGTGCATATCAACACAATATGCAATAGTAAGAATTGATTTTGATGGGTACTAAGTATACTAACTAACTAATGCTGTTTTATATGATGTAAATGTGTAATATAGCAGTCTATTTACGCATTTCTAATTTAATTATAGCATAGCATATAGATAACTATTTTGTAGTAGGTCCAGAGTCCAGGGTGCAGTAGTAATATGCAATGGATTATACGAGACGAAAGCATTGAGCCTTGACAATTATGATTAGTTTATATTCCAATATGTCCATTACTGATCCTTTGTACACAATTGAGGAAAAGTTATGACGAAGTCACCGAAAATACATACATGTATACGTAAATTTATTTACAAAGTTACATTAGCACTGGCAATAGTTGACTGACTGCCCAGCAGAAGAGAGATTTCGCGGTACATATAGTGACAATGACGCATTGTTCTCATTAGGTAACGCACGAGAGATCTTTTGGGGAGAATATGGTTGCGTTTCGGGATATCGTCAAAGGCAATTCTCTGATGGCTAAAATGATTAATTTTTGTCACAATCATAATGGCATTTTATTTCAGATTTTTGTGCTGCGATATCTTACCTCATATTTTGTGTCCTCCTTGATAAATGCAATAGAGTACAGAAAAGCTGGTTGCATTAACAACACTAAAACATTTATTCAATATAGATTATCTGTCTCTCTCGTCCCTCATATACATACAAATATAATATCTGTGTTTTAATGCGGAAAACTACAAAGTATGTGTAGATACTTACTGTTATTCCCCTGAGATAAAAAGATATACTTTGAAAAAGTGAATAGGTAAGATAAGCCCTTTCAAACAGGTTGCATTATCTGCATTATGTGCTGCATATAGGTAAATCCAAATCCCTTTGCCAATTGATCATTCAACCTACTAAAAGCAAGTCCAAAATTATTTGAAAGCGACAAAAGATTCAACACCTCTATCCTTTCAGATGCAGAATGCGTAATCTAATAGCATCATGATTGAATAGATTTTTCTGAAAGAACGTAAAGAACCTACCGATGCACTTGTACAAATACGTATCGCAAATTCATTTAGATTTTCTATTTATTTTGAAAATGTGCACACCTACTACCTACCAATCTACCTACATGGTGTAATTTATGGATCTTATACACTATATCATACACACTATGAGTGTATAGGTAGTCATTCCATTTTTGAAATGGGGTATTCAGTGCATCTGCATCCTATAGTGCCCTAAATAGGTATGAAATGAATGGCGATTATTGAAAGGAGGGTGAAGTACCCTAACTAATCCTTAACTTTAGCGTATTATTACATATCCTTTTTCAATTCGTAAATAGTTATCATTATTATTACAAAGAATTCAGGGGAAATGCTGCAATTGTCCTATAAGCATAGGTACGGTACGGGTTATAATATTATCCGCAGGACTCGAATTGTTCTTTAGCGATAAAGCTAATACAATGTCAGAGGAGATGAATGGAAAGCTAAAGTACCTACTAACATATATGCATACATTTAGTATGCACATAAGCACATAGTATATAGACAGGCCAAGTGACAATAATGTACAAAACGACTGATTGTATGTTCGTTCTATTCAGTCTTTCATTTCTTGAAACCATGCATGAGGATTAGTGTAAACGTAAATGGCTGGATGATAGCCCGTGAAAATCATCAATGGACTTCCATTTACACACCTAAATCCATGAAAAGGATTGACACTGGATTAAATTATGACTCTTTGGCATGCATTCATTTTAGTGTACTTGCTATTTAGTTCATGCTTCCGTTCTTAATGCTTTCTAGTGAGATTAATTGGGATTGAAACATGCATGTGAAACACCTTTGAACAATTGCTCTTGCTTCCCCTTATAAAATATATAAATTCTGTCGTGTTTTATTCATTTGACTAATTGTAAGTACATATACAAGAGAAGTAGAACGTATTTGCCGATAATATTCATAATATTAGGAAAAACTGAAAAACCTGTTAAACAGTGCACATTCTTGAATACGTAATTTATAATTTGCGATTCGCAATCGAAGTAGTATAAGTATATAAGACCCAGAGTTACATAAATATACAGTCATCTTTAGAAGGTTTTAAGTAATATGTGTGTATTTAGGACTCTATTTTTCGTTTGATACATGTAATGTACAATTTACAATTGGTAGGTACAGGAGAATAGTTAAAGCATAATTAGATTTCTCTGTTATCCAGGAGCCAGAAACTAACAAAATATTATATCGCCTTTTTACAACATTTTTAAACTGCTAACTAGAAACTCTGACTAGAGAACGTTACATCAAATAAAAATAATAACTGTATGATACACTATATATTATATATATTTCTTTTGGTTATCACAGAACAAAAGTACAAAACTAAAGTTATTGCAAATCCCATATTTTCTTCAAATAATATCAAATAGCAATCAATCATTATTGAAATGCATAATACCTTTATCCATTCAAGATACAAAATATATGAAGTCACTCTTATAAAGAAATCTGTGTTACAAAGCAAAAGAGATAACAAAATTAGGTATAGCAATTTAAATGGACAGTTGTTATGTATAGTATGGGATTATAAATCTATATTATAGGAGGTTGTAGTATATAACTAATAATATAGTTCTATTCACATGTTCATGAAACACTTGTTAGCATTATTATTGTGGCAGCAGGCAGGAGTCGTCGGGAGTAGAAGTATAATCATAATCTGTAAGTAATACTAAATCAATTACAATTTATTTACAGGAGGCGGATGCCGGACACGCGACAAGACAAGATGTCTTAACTAGAACTCAATAGAAATAGGTATCAATCGGCTGACGCTGTTCAGCATTAAAGGAGCTGTTGAAACCGAAGCTGGAGTTATCAGAGCAATCGTTCTCGATGGAATAATGTGGCTGGAACGTAACGCCTGCCACGTGTGGCTGCACAATTCCTTCGTTATAGAGCGTCGGCTGGTGCGTGTGTCCCTGTTGTCCGTGCAAATTATTTGTGGAGTAACCCGTGTAATGTTGTTGCGGATGGTGGTGACGATGATGATGGTAATTGATATTTCCGTCGGATCCAAAATTGTTGGTAGAACTAACAATTTCCTCCGTAGGCGAGCCAATTAGCGGGAGTGTCGGGGTGTCAGGGCGTGTGGCAACTGTTTCTACCAGATTTCCTTCTTTATCCAGAATAATATTGACATTTCCCACCCGGACGTGATAATTACCATCAATAAATTCAGCTTCATATGGACTGTCTTCAATTCCACTGTCAGAATTCCAGGACGGTGATGTCCCCATTCCCAAGGACTTGATGACAGACACAGCTTGACTCAGGGCAAAAATATAATTGTGGGCAAAGCGAAGAGTCTCAATTTTTGTCAAACGCTGATCTTGAGGCATTGACGGTAAAACCAACCGAAGTCTCTCCAACGCATCATTAAGTAAATGCATTCTGTGTCTTTCTCTATCGTTTGCTTTCTCTCGACGATGTTTCTTCATCTTGAGAATTTGTGTTGGACTTTTTCGGCGAAGACGACGGGTAGGACGTACGTTACAACTATTCGTAGAAGACACACTGGAGAAACTAGTGTCAGCAGAAACTGGACTTGCAAGTGTTTCGTCGAATGAGGAAGCTGACGAATGTGTCTCCGGAGAAAGAACGTAGGAACAAGGACTTGTCGCAGTTGAGTCTGGACTCTGGTAGTAATAATCCGTTTTTATATTCATTTTCCTCTCACCCACTTGTGTTAAAACTGTGTACTGGGTCTTTCTTTATTATTATTACTGTCTGTTTCCAATGTTCAAAATTTTGCAAATTGAAAACTGGTGTACTTTGGTATCTCAGTGTACTTAGTTAGGAAATTACAAATATTACACGCGTATTTAAAATGTAGTAACTCAAATTACTTATTTCTCCCGGATGAGTTTACTCCGTTTATTCACGGTGTAATAGTTTGAAATTAGGAAGAGGATTGAAGAATGATTGTTCCAACTTGTAGGCTTGTTGTAATCTGATCAAAATTGGTGACGAGTGCCACTCATTTAGGGACTTCGGACGGAAACTCGACTTTTACTACCAATGTAGTAGTTATACGTACGAATGTATGTACTTACGATAAAACTTATATTGTAAACAGTAAATACCTACCCTGCATCGTAAAATTTTTCAGAGGGTAGTGATTATTGTTACTACTGAATTGCATCCGAAGAGGTGGTGGTAATGGCTATTGCATAGTGAGCAAGAAGCCAAAGGCAACGGTGTAAACAGTAAATACCTACCCTGCATCGTAAAATTTTTCAGAGGGTAGTGATTATTGTTACTACTGAATTGCATCCGAAGAGGTGGTGGTAATGGCTATTGCATAGTGTGAGCAAGAAGCCAAAGGCAACGGGTATAATACATATCCTGCTGTTTTTGCTTGAAGGGCACTTTCCCTCTCCATCTGTAAATGCACGGGACGTGCAACGTACCTAACCTATGTCATTTTTCATGCATTGTTCCTGTAAGGTACCAGTTTTAGAGTACTACGTGCTATGATGTAGTTAGGTTTGAATGGCAAGGCTAGGCAAGCAAACATAAACATGTCTAGCATAACAGTCTGGACAGGTTATTGCCGTAACCTTCCTCTCCTTATAAAATGGGCTTGTCAACTGGCGACTATGCACAATAAGTGCACACGAGGAAATGAATGATACGTAACGAGACATAAAAGAAGACCTTTACAAATATAACACGGCATGTTTACTTTCATTTCATATGATCGTGCATATAATATAGTTATAGACAGAATGAAAACTATTTTGAGTCACTCAAATAGTATAAGGTCCAACCCAAGTTTACTTATGCCGTGCGTGACATACATATTGGTAGAACACATAAACTTTATAAGGCGGGGATGGATGCAAGGGTAGTGACTATTGATACTGAAAACATCAGTAAAGTAGTAACTCTAATCAAATTACACATATATAGGTACATTATATTTTTGTGCGTATAGTATAGTAGATAGGGACTTGATTCATTTCCTTTAATAGTAAAAGAACGAACAATAATGCTATAGTTTTGATAAGTTGAGTTGAAGGGAAGGATGGAGAGAGATAAGACATAAGAGGACTCCGTTTCGTTCGTCAAACAGTGACTCGGGTAGTTTATCTGACAAAGAGACTGAAATAAACGGCAGCTTTTATAGAGATTGCATTGTGTTGTTGTGTCTATGCGGTAGAATAACCGTTTGGCACGCGAACCCAAAGACCCACGTGCACCACTTTAGGGAGCCCCTTAAGTGATCTCTTGGCAAATGGGCCGCATCGGAAATATCCACCAGACTATTGCTCCTGCTAGCACTTTAACCACTTTTATTTTACAGAAATAAGTAGTACTACCAGACTACCACCTAGCACCTATACATACCATACCTCACTACTATAATATTACTATTATGTGCATACAATTAAACAAAATGAAAGCTCCTTTCGTTTCATTAATAATTTTAACGATATCTTCAGCTTTAGGTAATAAATAGTAGAAACTATAATTATCTGTAAATATATATATTTATTACTAACTGTTTCGGATGCACTAATTTCACTACATACTCTAAAACGGAATGGCTATTTTGGGGTTGAAAAGGAAATAATTGGATGTAAGATTAAATAGTATATAGGTTAATGTACCTAGGTACTATTTGTAAAACAATAAGCTAACTAATGTAGGTACCTAATATATTTATGTATTTACACGTAAAAGTTGTATGGTATTATTTGCAGAAACTAGAAACGCTACCAGGACACAGAACAACTGAGCCGAATTCCTTTTTCCTAATTAAATTAATAAATATACTTCTTGCATCTATTATGAGTTTGGTTATGAGGGTTATGAGACTTTTAAGAGTACAGGCCACCAGGCATTTGCAATTTTTAGTCTTTATGATTTCTATTCTGTTCAGATTCAAAGTTTCAGGAAGATACAAAATACAGAAATTGACTAATTTTAGCATGACTAATGTTACCTATGATAATACCTAAGACATTGTAATGCACTGTAATAATATTGCATTCACTAATAATTGATACCTATATACACTCCAAAATTCATACACAATTCCACTTCAAACAAATAAACAACAAACCAGCAGCTATGCAATGTTATTTTGAGACTCCATATATCTTTATGATATTATCATTGTTTTTGATTTTCTATTTGCGCTTGGTAGTGCGTGTTGTAACTTCTTTGCATCCATGTGTATGTATGTATACGACAAAATGTAGTTTAGAATCGTTAGTTAGCTAAAAATCTGGATTGTTTTTTATTAGTTTTAGTTATAAAGCTACAGACTAACAGAAAAGAGGACATTAATGTTTGCGATATGAATATTAGAAAATATAATGAATACAAAGATGACAATGGAGCATAGAATAATGATAGACTAGTCCACAATAGTTCATGTAGGTAGGTAAGCTATAGCTGATCTAAATCAAAAGGGGTTCCTATTTTCATTCGCCATTCGACTGAAAGGGTTGATTTTGATTCTGATTCAATTCCTACTTCCTACTTCTACCGTAATAACAGAAATGATAATAATAATAGCTTACATAGACTGCAGAGTGGTATAAAGAGTGTAAAGTATGCCTAGTGTAGTGGACACCTGTCTTTGCTGATTTTGACCCTTGTCCTTATGGAGCATTATCAAAAGCAACCAGAGCTAAACTCATACTTAACCGAACAGGAAGAATTGAAGCGACAGTATACTTTATCGATAGTTCTATCATGAAAAACAAGTTTTATATGCACTTTTATCATTGATATAAAGTCCAGTTCATCTCATCCATCATGCAATGTATCTGTAACATTAACATTGCAACTATTTTGATTCCTGTCCATATATACATAGAAAATGCACGGAAAGATGAGCGTATCAACTGAACCCTTTCTGATTCTGTGCCTCTTCATGTTGTTACTGTATATGAATGAATGAATTCATTTGATTATACTTTCCTTTGATTATTATTTTGCTATCCGCTCATGTCTTTGAGGACCATAGAGACCCCCATGGCTCGTTTGCCGCATTCAACCTTGCATCACACTTACACATTTGTAGTTCCAACTTCCAACTCGCAAATAAAAAAGAACCTTTTACCTTTAGCTCCATTTTTATCCAAGCTACAAAAGAAAACAACCCTTTTACCGTATTTTGCTAAAGAATACATTTATTTCTATAGCGTGCATTAGGATAATACCATAATGCCCCCAGAATAAAAACTGGAAAGATATTCTCCAAGGAATCAAAATTTATTGAACTCACTAATCAAAGTAATGCGTTTAGTCTACTTAACCATCCATTGCATTGTACCTTTGTGTATTTGTCCCACTTTTTATCATGCAGCAGGCACTGTCGCTAATTTCACCCTATTCACTTACCGCACTCAGATTCGATACATTTTCACGGATTAGCAAAAGGATTAAAATGTGAATAGATGGGGAAACCTAACCGTACCAACAAGTTGTCATCGGGTTAACTTACAACGCAACTTAAACCCTTTCATTTCAACTCGACACTGAATCAAATCTTGATGAATGCTTTTATGTAACTACTATACAGATACATGTATATATCAAGGATAGCAGATTATTTTCGAAATTTTACACACTCGCTCAACGAAACGCCATGAATATAATACTACAAACTAGTACTCCCGAAATTACCATACATATTAACACAAATGTTCAATATATATTTGCTAGTTTTTCTAATCAAAACATGCAAGTATACGGTCCCTGCATAATAAAAATCATTCTTTTCATAAACGAATGTACCACACACAATATGATATCAATGTTAAAAAGTCATGACCTGAGTTTCCAATTTCGTCCAGGTTGGCAGAAAAGCGGATGAAAGATAATGATAAATGTTGGTGGACATTATGCGCTCTATGCACTATTACATTAAGACTTGATTTAGCCGTTTCTAACTTTCCAAACAATCTTCAATCTGCAATACTTACAAATACAATGTATTATCAATTAACTAGGTATATGTATAATGAGGATAAAGGCTAGGTTTTGGATAGGTGCATACAGTCAGCTGCACATTGAGCATTGAAATAAAAATATCTGGATGTTTGAAACCCATCCTTACGAAAAGATTGGGACCAATTTTTCCTTTTCCATGCTATAAATATTGAGCACCTGTCACCCGATCTATGCCCATAAGTCACAATCTTGTACAACATTCCATGAATGCAACACGAAACTAAGCAGCATATCTAAAGCTTTCCGCAGGCTTGGATTTTTGATAGGGCAAAAACACACAGAATGAAAAATCAAAGCAGATAAGTAAATAAAAAAGCCTAGCTTTATTTACCATCTCACTATATTATGAATGACATACATACTATATGAAACTAGTAAGTAAACGAAGTAAATCGAAACATGGACGTTCTGTAGTAAACAAAAATAAGCAGATGAGTCGAAAGAAATATGGGCAGAATCATATAAAGCAAAGCAAAAATACATTTCAAGTAAGTTGACAATTGAAGTAAAGTTCTGAATGTAATGGAAATACAAAAGAAGCTTACAACTAAGTCAATACCCACCAGGCAGACCATGTATCGGTATAAGCATGAATACAAAGTCGTAGTGTATACATGACTAGATATTTGAGCTTTGGATTGTTAAGTTGGGTCAGTGGTTTGTTCAATCAACGTCGACAGAAGCAAAAACTGTTTTGTTTCACCTTCAGGGAGGGAAGGGAGGCGAAAAGAGATTATCTGCATCAAAGTGAACAGCGGAGTTCAGAAGTATGGTAATTGTCCGAAAAGACCTTTTGTGGTAACCTAGATAGAGCAATAAATATTTGTCCATATTATATTTTGTTCTAGTCAGAATATCTTCTGTCTGTAGTATATAGGCCCCGCATTTACCTCTGAGTCTTGTTTTTCGAATTGAATTCTGCAATGCTATCTTGCCACAGTTAACCGTGTCATACCATTGTGACTGCATGGTGATACACAAAACCCAGCTTCCTCCATTAGTTGCATTTGGTCGTAGATTCATTATAATAATATGAGACTATTGACTATATGCAAGTGTGTTATGGTTAAGTCATAGTATGTTGAGCCTTGTCATTCTTAAATAAAGATATTTCCAAAGCCGGGAGGACCTATACCATTAGAAAGGGCAGCAGAATTGGATCCAATGCAAATATTGAGAGCACATTGTAGTTGCTGGATTTTTGCCGACAGGCTCCTTTGCATTTGAGTTGACTGCAGCTTAAGCCGTTCCAGTTCTGATTCCAGTTCGTAAATCTGTCACGAAAAGCACCCAACACAAACAAAGTTTAGTCATTTTTATTATTACAAATTCACTGTATCCTGAATATTTTCTGTCCCTCTTATCTGTCCAGAGTTAGCCATATTTATCACATTTAAAGCTTTCACAGTACTATACCATTCCTCACACCAAAACTTGTCTACTCATAATTCATGAAATATATATATTAATAAGTATTTACATTAGTAAGTCTTTGTTCAGCTTAAGTACGGCTGTGAGTGAACCTTTTCTTCTATAGAACCGATATTTATGTCACGCACAGATAGTCAAACTTCAAACACCTGCGTGAAGTGTTTTTATGAACAGGTTTTTTTGTGGCTTTACAAATTCGCAACTGCATGAGATGAATATCTAGGTACGGACATCACTTGCAGTAAAAACAAATTATGTAGTATATAAATAGCAACTAAATAAAAATACTTTCTCACTTTCACGTGATTTGCAATAGAAAGCAATGCAAAATTACAGACTATTTAGGTACGCAATAACTACCCCTACTATTAAATGAATGCAGCCAGAAGTTATAAAATCCTTTTAACACTGGAGAAAGCACATTATTATATACTTTTGAAGCTTCTAAAAGCTATTGAAAAGCAAGAGGCGATAGAATGCATTTGCCTAAGCATTTGATAAGAATTTATGTATTACTACTAACATTATATAGTAGGTATCTATGTACTTTATAAAAGCACAGTCAATAATAGCTGTCTTGGCCTCTCTCACAATTATAATCCCTACTTTTTCACTAATAGAAGCCCGACATTAGCCAAAGGCTTAAAATAAAAGCTCTTTGATGTTGGTGTTTAGGTACCTTATTTGCCTTTTCAGAAGTAATTCGATGATTCTCAGCTTGCAATTTGACATTCTCTTGCCTGGAGGAACTGAGGATTTCCAAAACACGGTTTTCTGCTTTTGTCTTCGCTTCTTCCAAATCCATTTGAGACTTTCTGAAAGATAGATAACAGAATGGTCTGATCCCGATCTGCTAAAATATACCTATTAACATTGCTGGCAACAATTGACCTCGTCTATATAGATGCGAAGGCTTACAAAATACATAGTATAGTACCAACCTGCGGCAAAGTCCCATAGAGATTTTTGAAAATGAAAAGTGGGTCGACCGTGAGGTTAAAAATGACGTCAGTGGTGGGGATTGGGGGATGAATTTAGGGGGTTGACTAT
>JABASI010005337.1:0-12468 GCA_019776505.1 Tomocerus nigrus | reverse complement strand
GTGCTAGGATATAACTAGTTATATTCTAGCACAGTGTGCTAGAAATGTGTGCTAGGATATAACCGGGGTATAATTATGATAGGTAGGAACTACGTACATTAAATTGCACCAGTCGACTGGGTATTGAAGATTCCGAAGCCGGACAAGAAAACAGGAATCGAAATGGATTTGAAAGTAGATCTAGGTATTTATGTTTAGAATAAATACAATCCGCAGAATGTAGTATGCTAAATACTAAATACATATGTGATTAGTCTGATTAGCGATTACCTAGATATTGCATAACAATCTAGTTAGGTTTAGGTATCCGAGTAAGTTCTTTCTTTTTCCTTGTAGTCAGTTAAAAGAGGAATCTGCCTCTATGCTGTAATAAAATAAAAGCAAATTACATTTTTCTTCGCACGTTTACATTTACTATGTATAATGTCTTTGCATGGCTGGCTTTTGGCAGTATGTTTTAAGTTTTCAATTCCTGCCCTTCCTTAAATAATCCCATTATAAGATAACAACCTGTAGTTATTCTAGTTATGCTGCAATGCGATACTATTCTTACTTTCTTAGATATCTGTACTGCATTAGCAAAGACTTTACCCAACAGTTTTATGAGTCCCATTATTTCCCTTTGTTTCTGTAAACTATAATGCAATTGCCTTTTCTCTGTCCATGAGTGAATCCTCATGAAATAGTAGTACATCCCACTACAAATAAAAACTAAACAGCAGATACATTTACTGATAAGGATATACACACACCCGAGAGGTAATAACTTTTGCTAAATGAGATTTTTCGATGCAACGAAATTCTAAAGCAAATATTCAACACAAACTGAGGAATACCATCTGAGGCCCTCTACTCAAAGTCCCGGACCCGAATATAGACAATAAAATTTATCTACAGATTGTCAAAGAGAAACAATTCTTTCGATGTTTATATGCTGCTGATTTTTACAAAAATAAAATTCCAAATAGACATCAGATTCTGGGAATACAATGATTTCAATCTGAAATTTATGCGAAGATAGTATTTATTTACATACACCTACCTACACTAATAGTTCATTCGCATATAATCATTCTTTTACATAGATTTATGAGTGCTAGTAGTAAATAGGTAGATATCTTTTATTATTCTGTAGCTAGCTAGGTAGGTATGCCAATTTTACCTGCCATTATCATCGAAGTATAATAATATTGTACATAAAAATGTTTGAAAGGTAAATTTAGCTTTTGCTTGAAAAAATACTTCGATGACGTAAAAAAGGATGAAAAAGGTAAAGCTCAAACTGACTAACAATAAGATTAAGAACAAGTATGGTACGAAGACAACAAAAAAGATTAACTCGAGTGTCTTAAAAGAATCAGGAGAATCCGATGAGCATGATAAAAAAGTAAAGGAACCAGTAGACCAGAAAGTGCAAGAAACTTTGAAATTTTTTTGACTAGACACTAAATGAAGTGAATTCTTTCTATACACTCGTAGTACATCTTCTAATCAGAGCAATGGCAAAAGCACATACGATATCCACACAGAAAGGAAGAAGCTCTCTCTCTCTGCATCCTATCATCCCCATCCTATTATTGTGCAATTACATTTAATGTAGTGAAGCAACTTTCAATATAAATTCAGTATACTTTCCATGGCAGCTGCCAAACAATCATTTGCATTACACATTCTGTAAAACTATTTGTAGTAGATATCTTCTCAAAGAAGTATGCAAACAACTTGAAGAGAACATAAAAAATGACTGGGATTGGTGTTGGCTAAGTAGTAACTCCCTAATTTTTAATAAAATGCAAATCATAATTAAAATTCCCTGCATATAAGTAGAGCCTCATTTACGAAACTATACCAGAAAGATATCGCGAATACCTAGTACAGAGTTATATGTCCACGATAGGAGATATTTACATAATGTAAATATCTGATTGTTAAAACTAAGCTAATAATGTCATCCTCAATGCTCTTCATAGACCATTAATTACCTAAATGAGAAATGGAAGCGGTAGAAACAAAAGCTCCACTTCGATAGCAAAGGTTGACATTTATTAGGTTAATGCTCAGATCGAATTAAAAAGTGGAAAAATAATGTGTCTATTTAATTCAGCTACCCTACTTTTTATACCACATCATATCATCACATATTTTCAGATAGTGTCCCCAGACTCCACAGGCAATTAGAATCCCGTCGGGAAATTTTCTGCCTAATGCCCTTTCGATCTGTAAAAGTTCAACCTTTACGTAGTATTACTATATCAATTTTTCTCCAAAGGGTTGAGTTTGGATCCAATAGATTCAAAGTGAATGGATTATAGGACTATTTATGACCAGAATGAATGTTAACAAGTCACCACGTCACCAGTAAAACAAACGCTTTTCTGTTCATAAAACTGATATTAAGATGTCATAAAGTAGCTTCGGGCTTTACATATTACTCTTGTTTTAGGAATGTGAATGTGAGTTTGTTTGTACTATGTTAATTCTTGGTCGGCAATTCTTGGTCGGTAGTACAGTAATTAGACAATTATATAATCTTAAATAATGTTAATAGACTGGCTTTAGCACTTAATGAGGAGAGATTCTGGAATTTTGGCTCTTGCTAGTGTTTGTTTTGGAAGTGCATAAGCCTAGTAACTAGTGGGTCATTACATGATTGCAGAATTAAAAGGAAAAGGCCGTCATTATCTCATATCATAAAACTCATCCCTTCTCTTATTTACAAACCGAGTATTGCAATTAGATTCAAGTGCTAACACGTGCGTTCTGCGGAACATTAAAGTTAACATCGTGCCATTATAATAGTTTGTGAAGATATGAAGACTGCCGAGGATGAATTTCGGTTTGGTCTGATAAATAACGAAAATGAAAATAAAAAATATTGTTAACGGCATACCTACAGATTTACAATTTACATTAGATATTTTTTATACTCATAGAGCAATGTCGTTTTATTAGATTACGTTTCCTAAAAGCTCAGGGTTATCACATTGATATTCTGCATAATTTTCCTAATAGCAGTTACATTACATCGCTAAGTTTAAAACTAGCTAAACGCTATTTTCTTGTTAACTGTGATGAAGTGTTTACATAAGTTTAAAAAAAACAATTGTTCATACGTTAACCATTATTAAATGCATGAAGGTTGCAAGAAAAATCATGATCCATTACAAAATGGCCTGAATCAAAATAAATTTTTCACAACGGTATGCTGTATATACTTTCTTAGTGTGTATTAGAGATCAATTTTGTAATCTAGTATCGATTGGTTTACAAGTTCAAAGGTTGAAAAATTGCCCTTTTCTGCCTAGAAACGTATACGTAATACGTGTAAGTAAGTATTAAAAAATAAAGATAGTGAAGGGGAAATGTAAATGTTGTACATACTTACAAGAGCTAGTCGTATACGCCGATTAATCTCTACTATTCTCTACGAGCAAATATTATGAGGGATTATGGAAATTCGTCTCGTACGTTTACATTCTCTTTGATTCGGAATTTTTCATAGTTTTCAAATTTAATTTAGTGATTGTTTAACGCCACGTTAGCCAAAATCCCACTCTTCACACAATCCAATTAGTATAGTAAGAATAGAAGCTATATGTATGTATGTATTTATACTGCAACAAAAATCCTAGGTTGTTTGCAATCGTATTAGTTTGATTTCTCCAGTTAGATTTTAGTTAAATCGTTGAAACAATTTCTAAAATTGTGGATTAAATGGCCTGATGTATACCTATTCATGTTTGATTTCCAATAATTTTAATTGGGAACTGAAATGTAAGTTGAATTTGCTGAATGTATTTATTTAAAAGTAAATGAGCGACTGTAAGACGTCTGATCTGCCAAAGTTTTTTTTGTATTCTTATTGTTATAAAAAATGAGCTTGCTCATCACGACTTAAAAATTATCTACTTATTACTTGTTTAAAGGTAAGGAGTTCCTGAGTAGCGTTCATCTCTGTCTGCATATACTAACGATAAGTACAAACAGGTGGGCACTTCTCATTCTTTTGACCTATAACCGACCAAGAATATGTAACCATCTAACATTTATGAGCCAATTACCTAAATATTTTCAAAATTGATATTGCGATACTGAGATTTGGTTTAAAGCAATTGTAGTAATGTCTCTCAGTTACATTTTTGTTGGTACTTATGCAAGCCTATGCTTTTCGTAATGAAATGAGATAGCTACAACAGAGATCTGAATTTTGAAGCAAGAATGTAAATTGTAATCTTCTCACTTGTCGAATGATGAAGAGTGAGAAGCTTAAAGGGATAAACTGGATTGATCTGACACTTATCACTTAGCAGTACATGTACCTAGTACCTGTCCCTACTTAGTACTAAAGCATTTAATGAAATGGCGTAATTATTTACTTACTAAAGGTTAAAAGGCAACATATAAGAGTCAGATTAACAAAACCAAAGTCACTGAAGTTACGCAATCAGTTGTATGTATCTAAGAAGGCGAAGTGTCTGTCATCAACACGATTTCAATTGCCTTCCACGAACATTAAAAAAAACCGTACCTAAATACATTGGTTCCATGTCATGAGACCCGTACAACATCCTCATCATGAAGATGAAACGCCCAGCAATCATGGGAAATTAAATTTTATCAGTGAAGAGAGGAGAAGATCATGCAAATAAAGTCGGTTAGTATTTGGTATACAAGTGAAATAGTAACATTATTATACTCTTGGTTGTAACCTACAACTTGTAAATTTAATTCATCGTCTGTGTTGCATAAAATATATAGAGATTAGAATGCAATTATGCAACATCAGCAACACGTCTTATTATATATTATATTTACGAATATATTCGCAAATATATAGATTACCTATTAAACATATTTTGTATACACATTGCAAGTATTTACTACTAAAAGAATGACCCAAGAAATACGATAAGAAATACAAGAAATACGATAGAATAATGAGAAAGAATTCTACATTATATACGATTGCTTAAAAATTAAGAAAGCACTAACGAAATATGCCGACAATAAAATATTTTATGCTGTGTTTGGCATTTCCTTACCCCGTACTGAAATAGGTAGTCTACATAGTAAGCTAGTTGTCGGGAGGGGAACTCGTTTGGTTTGGCATTTTAGCTGAAGTTGGTAAGTCTTTGCAAGGACCAATAAAGTATTAATTAAAAGGTTGAAACGTCAAATTATGTATACCATGAGCCCATGAGATATTAAATGCAATGTCTCCAAGAAATTCATAGACCTTCTGTCACAAACCCCACTTTCAATTATTTTAGCTCCTGTCGATATTGAGTGTTGACAGCACCGAAAATATTCATTATTTGATTACTTTGTCGCTACTATACATTTATTAGTATTTGTAAATCGTAATGGAAATTGCCTTGTAAATAATAATACCAGTAATCATTTTGGATTACAATCCGGCAGTACAGCTACTACTCGTATAATGGCAATCTCAATAAACGAATTCATACTCTGACTTTTGAGCTAAATTCTTTTCGTACAGCTTTATGGTAGATAAATCAGTTATTTTTTTATTAGATGTATTCTCCAAGTAAAGGTAAATCAATTCACAATTGTAAAGTTACTATTGTTCCTTGCCGGCTATTCCTCCAAAACGATTAATTAATTTAAAGGCATCATGACAATTATTGGCAATGTATTTAAATCATAGAGCATTCATAGAGACGATTTTGATGCAAGTACTATTTTGTTATTAATGAAATATTAGGTGGCAGAGTTAGATTGATTTTTTATGCTGTTAATCTTGTGGATATATTTAGTATTACTATATGTAGCTGTCAAGACCGTCAACAGTTTCAATATTGCATAATAATGGTGGCAATTGCTATTGTAACCTCTAGACATTCTCCGCTTCATGTAATACGGCGATAAAAAAGAACAGTAGGAAATTCTGGTATCTTGTGTCCAGAAGAAGCGGTTTCCCGTCTAGGGGTAGGGAATTGAACGAGCCAGTGTACGTGTTGTTGATGTGAATGATTTGGGAATGAATGACTAGAGTGACTGTGACTAGCAGTGAAGAAAATTGATCGCTTCTTATTCTTTCACCTTGCAAATTGACGGGAACCAACCGGCGCCTGTACAAAAAACACAATAACTCGTTTCCTACTCAAGTCAAGTAAAACTCGAGGAGAGGCGAATAAAAAATTGCCGTATCTTGGAATAGTGCTGTGCTGTGTTGAGTGAGTCTGTCCGTCCGTGGTGGTTTGCTATGCAACATTTTTTCCTTGGCTAAATAAAAATGAGGTGTGAAGATTCGGATTTGAATTGAGAATTTTGGCTAATTTTCATTGAGTAAAACAAGAGTTTGGAGTTTGAAGGATGCGTTCTCATGGAAGTGTCTGGTCAAGTACGAAGTCATAAAGCTAACGATAAATTCATGTGAACGCAATATGTTAAAGTAGGTTTCCGGTCCAATGGGTTTAACAATTGAGTGATTCATAGAAGGCTGTAGAGTTTGGTTGGCGTAGGTGTAAGTTAGACTATAATGGAGCCAGAGATCACATCCCGTGATTCCTGCCCTACCCACCTGCCTTTATATACTCGACAAGAAGAGCTACTACTATTACTATCTCTCATGATACTACATCAACACGCACAGAAGCCCATGAATCTCATTCTAGTACTACTCCAATATTATGCTCCGTCCGACCTAACAAGTTCACTTCGACGTGCCTCTCTCCATCCGGCTCAGCTATATAAACCTCTGCTTTATAAATATACCTCCCAGTTGGCATTCATACATTATGTAATAATATTCCTAAATGCTGCAGTCCAGTTGGCTAGCCGAGCCATGAACGAGTTTTTAATAAATATTATATATAAGTGGCATTAATTCGCCACTTATACCTTTCCAAGTAGAAATTTAAATGAATTTCAAATGTTCTACGATATCTTTAGCAGTAGAAATAATATTTGCGGTATTACAACTTAGAAAAGTAGATTACATAATAAGAAAAGAAAGTTTTTTACACGAGAATCTAATAGGGAAAATGTTTTCTGTAGATAAACTCAACCCACAAAATTAAGCAGATATTTAATATTATAGTTGGTAGTGGCCGGATATACATTTAGGACGATGACACTGACATTGTATAAGACAGTGTAGTATAACTATAAGGATCTCTAGTAGCCATTATATCTTTTATCTGCGAAATCTCAGATTTGAATTACAAAATTGCCGGTAGAATTGACTAAAAACGCAGAGCAATTTGGAATTGTAGCTACAAAGCGAAATAGGAATTTGCATACTAATTTAAGGTTACGAGCAAATGCATTCATTCATGATTATTGATATATGATTATTATCCAGGGATTGTAAGGGGAGTAAATCGATTAACGAAAATCAACGATAGGTGAAACCACTAAATAACCACGATCATCGCATTGTTCTGACCAGAAAAACAAGAGCGATAGTCGATTATTTGGTGTACACTGCATAAATATTATTTGTTGAAAGCTGGAAATGGTTGCAGACGGCCAATAACGATTTTGTAGTGCATTAAAGAAGAAAGGAGGTTGTGTAAGACATTGCGGAGTGCTGTGTGCGAGAGTGAGTCGAGGCGAGAGTGAAATGCTAGCGTGTAGCCTGCTAAAACGATCGAAAATGTATGAGATGTGTGAGTAGGAGAGGAAATGGTGAAGAAAGTGTGTGGGGGGAGGGGTCGAGGGGAGAGAGAAATGGGCAACTCGATAATCATGATTGCAATATCAGGTGATGGCCTGGCCGGAGAGTCAAAAGCCAAGCAGACCAGGGCCGACCAAACACCTTTCGTTTTTCCTTCACTTCAGTGCAGCTGAGGTGCACAGGACTCTGCCACACCAGAATAATGGGCAAAACGGAAGTGGTTGACTTCCTCAGAACCTGTCCGAGAGTCGACCACGGAGCAGATATTATGCTCCGCTGCCTTAATGAGTGTGAAAAATCTAAGACTGGATGAGCGATGATGTTCTTCTCCAAGATCCTCTCTTCTTTTATGGCAGACGCAGACTCCTTCGAGCCGTTGTGCATTCAATTGAGATGGGATTGCGTGGCTTTAATGGGATTGCCACTTTGGCATTTCTTGCTCTTCTTTCTACCCACTTGCTTGCCAAACTAATAATACTGCGACAGACCAAGATAGAAATATTATATAATTCACCTGATAAGATGCTGCCATTAAAATCTTGACTACTTACGTCATAGGGCATCTTTAGCAGAACAAAATGCACACGTAGTCCTTAATTTTATTCGTGGGGCTAAGTATGTAGTTAGGGATGAAGGAAAAATAATATCATTCATATAAACAAGAATTTAAAAAACAGACTAATAATCCCATTACTTACTTTCCTGTTCTTTCTGTGGTAATTATTAACACTGGTGTAGAGCAGTACCCTTCACTGGCTTCCAGACAAACGCTCTGGTTTATAATATTAACCCTGGAAAATTACTATTTAGCTAAATACATCCTACACATACATTTTACATTCACAGAATATCCATCCAGCTGGAATATATGGAAGAAAATTCGAGCTTGGTTGGTTTGCAAAATAAATATAAGGCCCTGTAGTGAAAATATCATTATCTTTTACATGTTGTTGTTTTGCTCTTGGATTGTTGTATAAAGACCATTCATACTAAGTAGATGATTCCACATTTTAGTGTTTTTGAAATAATTTTTGAACATTTATCCTAGTGATAATGAAACTTTAATAGTCGACGATTTCGCAAACATGGAACAAATGACTAAGGATTACTGATAATTTGTCAACGAAACATAATGGCAAATTACCAATTAATATACAATAATTACCAGTATCTAGACTGGCTTACAAGAAATCTCGAATGACAATAATAAATCGAAAAAACTGTGTTATTTTTAATTTTTTTAAATTTTTACTTCCTATTGGCGAAGAGTGGGGAAAGGTATTTATTCGGAGACACCGTAATAAATTGAGACGGAGATGTAGAGGTGGGTGACTCCCTTCCCTAATGATTTCATAGTTCGTGAATGATCCCAAAATAGAGTAGCTGAGAAGGAATGGGAAAGGATAAAGGGATGTGTAGCAAATGATTGAGAGTGGGATTTGTAAATAAAGAGGGAGTAGGATGGAAGAGACTCGTGTCAAATGGTTTTGTTGGAGAGATGAGAGGTCGGATAAATGTAACTTCCTTTGAGGAGCGATTAGGTAGTGTGTATGCATGTAGTATGTAATTGTGCATTGTAAAAGTGGCCATTGAGTCTGTCTGTTGGTCAAGTGAATGCACATCGGAGTCAGCGAAGCTCACCAAAGATTTGCTGTGGTCGTCCAGTCCACATCATCTTAAATTCCCTCTCCTCTCTCTCTCCCTCTTGATGTGTTTTATTTTATTTTATTCTTAAGTGCTTAGCCAGATGGTTCATCATAATAATTCGTCTCTCTTGCATTCTTGACTGCCTGTGTATGACGACGGAAGGGCACTCACTTGCCTTGGCTCAACTAAACTCACTCACAATCAGCTCACTCAGTTTAGGTTGACTTATCTTTAGAATTCCCATTTCCATCCAAGTTTACTCAACTTCATTTAGTACACGCTAATATTATTATTATCATGGCCAGAGAGAGAGTGAGGATTGTGCATAAAGTGCCTAGTTGCTTTGCTCTTTCTTGCTAATGTTATGATTTCCTGGCTTGGCATCACGTTGCATATTCTTTGCTGTTCTTCTCCAGTCCGCTCCGGTGCTAGAAAATAAAATATCTCTCTCAAATGAAATCCTAAAACATGCACTCCTCATACTTTTTACCTGTCTGCTCTTCTTATTTCACTTCTTACTACCATAGTACATGCAATGCAATCTTTTCTCAAATCTCTTGCTCGCTTCAACTATTTCAGCGTCTCGTACTTAACTCGACGATTCCAACTTGCACAATAATAATATCAGTGAAGTGAGTGTAGGAGTATTCACTCCGTCAGAGCTCTACGACGACTAAGCTTTATGCAATGTACAATCTCGCAGTTTTAACTGAACTAGCTTTTATTTTATGGCCATCGTCATCATCCGGGATAATCCACCTACTACTTACTTAGAGCAGCCACGGAAACTTACTCTTCAAAATCACCTCGACTTCTCTACTCCCCATTTCATTAACTTGTATTTATGCTCCATACTTTGCCAATATATGGTATAAATAATAAATGCTTCTCAGCAGCTATAAGCACTTTTGCTTGTTTCAGCCACAAATACCAACTTCATCAGCATCGCATCGCCCGGAAGACATAATCTCCTACGTACTACTTCATCCTTAACACACTTGCACGTAAATCATTACAGCACATATTTTATATTGCATTCCATGCTTTTTTCTAATATTTTTTACCCCTGCTACGTATGATAGTTTATAATCTTAGTGTAGCAAAAATTGACGTCCAGTGAATTTGTCTCACTCATGCAGCTAAACCGAGAGAAACGAAATGAGCCTCCCTAAAATCTCAAGAAAAAACTCCTGCTAATGCCCATCTAGTCTACTCTCATTTATTTCTGTCATTATTCAAAGACGATTCCTACTTAGTACTATTTACCAAACTGCCTTGCTACACAATTACCTATGCAACTAAATACGAGGCACAGCACAAGGAAGGAAATAGGGAATTTCATATGTCGAAAATCGAGGAACTTCTCCGTGTGACTACGTTTAGCGTATAAATCATGGAGATACTGTAATTAGCCCCAACTCTAAGCTAAACAGTAATGTTCTTCGCATTTGTAGAAATAGCTTAAGCTTTTTAGTAATGGTTGTGCAGTCGTGGTCGACCCTCGTTCTAATCTAATAGCTTGCTACATATTTGATTCAAATTGTCGTGAATTAGAGCTGTCTAGCTCGGAATGAAACTGACCAAGTTATAGACGTAACCGTAATTCTTTTCCTTTTTGTGGGACTCCTTTTAGAAGCAGGATTATAGAAGCATAGTTAGCATAACTAAAAGAATAATATACGGGTTCCACGGTTCCATGTAAAAATATAACAAAAACACATTGCACTTTCTACGCAAATGGAGACAATCAAGTAAAAAAAGTAGACTTCGCAGCCGAAACGCGGCGATGGGATTTTTTATATTGTTGTTCCATTTTCAAAAATGCTTTAAATAATATTTTTAGCAAACATTTGTTTTCAAAGTAAAAGTTGCAACAATGACAAAAATTCATCTTTAATTTTTATTTACATTATTTTCATGGAATGCCTCAAGGGGCTAGAAAACGTCTAAGCCACATCGCCGATATTTAGCGGCGGAAACCTGCTACCGCCGAGCCAAACCTTCACGGCTGCGAAGACTGGTAAAAAGTTACTTGTTCACTCCTTTTTCTTTGCATTTTGGATTCAGGGAACTAATAGCTAATTCCAACTAAAGAAAGCACCCATCAACCGTCAAACTATGCAAAGTAACTGTACTGTAGGATATTTAATAGCGTCATGTCTGAACTGAGCTCGTATTCCTTCTCTACTAAAACTAAACTAAACTCTAATGGAAAGACCAATACAAGTCTGCATTGTCGAATTCGGTGTAGAGCCCAGAACTGGACTCTCTATTCTGTACACTAGCAAGGAGTAGCTACAGTTACAGAGTGAGTGAATAGGTCGTGTCGTCTAACTGCTATAGTTAACCGAAAGCAGAGAAATAGAAAGCCGAAATTCTAATATGACATTTCGTGTGGAGTTTCTGGAGCGAGCCAGACAGGAATACCAACTAACTGACTTTTTTAAAGCTGTTATTTTAGACGGAATGAGATTTTTGCATGTGAAAGATTTTGTCCTTATTATTGACCGTGGGTAATCTTAGGCTAAAGCCGAGCAAAGCCAGTAAAAATCAAATGCACGATTTACTCTCCTTTCCTCTATACTTTTTCTGCCGCAAGGAGGGCAAAACTACAATAAAAGCTATTTTGTGGATTAGAGCTTTTGTTCAAAGCAGGCTAGAGTATTTCCAGCTCTCCTCTGCACCAGACAGACCAACACAACCACAGCAGACACTCTACCTCTTAGTAATATAAAACCATCTACCTAGTAGCTATAATAACATAACCATCTACAGCCCAGTCCATCTCCATTATCCGAAATCCAAACCTCCGACAAAATTTTATAGTTTTTGGGAACTTCTGTTTCACAGCCGAGTCAAAGAAAAGCAAGCAACCTTTTCTTTCTCTCTTAACGTGATTCTCCTGAGTTTTTTGATGTGTTCTCAGGTGCCGTGTGCTCTGTATGCACTGCATCAAACAATATGACCGTGTATGACACATCCACACTCTAATCTAAGCCAACACCCGTGTTCTTTTGTCCCCTTTTTTGTGTTGCCAGATGCATTAAAAATTCTGCTCCGCCTTCTCCTAGTCTTCAATTCGCCAAATTTTTAAGACATCCATTAAAAGTTAATACGAGGGTTATATGAGATGAACATAGAACATAGCTCTATTTCGGAAACCAAGAGAGTTAGATTCA
>JABASI010005336.1:0-12471 GCA_019776505.1 Tomocerus nigrus | reverse complement strand
ATACTGTGATATATATTATTATAACTTCATTATTCTTATGGGGAATGTTAATGTATACATAATATATAATATCATGGAATTATAGGTATTAGATATTGTAGATTTTTTATTGTGATGTGATTCAAATAATATAACATTTGTTCTAGTATATTATAATGTTTCATGGATTACATATTTTTTCGAAATGATTTTTCCGTGTGAACATTTTAATTTTTTTCAAGCAGTTATATATAGTTACCTAAATAAAAAATGTGCACAAAGAAAGTTTGATTCCGTCAGAATAAGGCCATTATTATTTAGCGGGTTTAGAACAACATAATATACTAATTAGGAAATATCAAAACAGTTTGCTTTTGACACTAAGATTCAGCAATCGTAGACATTATTTTTGAATTTATAAAAAATCATGTTTTTAATGGGATTGACAATTTTTGTGTGCAGACAGTAGGTATTCGTTGGTTGTTATTGTAAACATACTTAGTACTTAGTACTGTTAGTACGCATAATAGAATTTCTGCTATTGCTACCACAAATATATAGCTAACTCTTTTAGATCTGGCTTGTATTTTTGCCTATAAAATGCCCAAAAAATCTAAAAGAACGTCGGCATTCCAGTGCAAAAGATTTTCTTGTTTGTGTAAAGACGGAGACAACACTAACAAGGCAACGTTGTTATATTTTCCAATTCCAATTATTGCTTCCAATTCTTGCTGTTTCAATTTTCTGAGAAAAATTCTGATGTGGTTCCCCAGGTTGCCCAGGCACTAGGCAGGGTCGTTTGTCAACACATTTTACTTTAATACCATTGAATTGCCCACTTATGTCATACTTAAAAAATCTTATTCCGAAGTACGAATCAAAACTTCCTTATGAGATTCATACAGACAAATCACAATTTTTTTCGATTTTTTTCTTTATTTAGGTACACTAAATTCAGGGGTTACTTATTTACATTTTACTTAGTTATAGTCACATTCACGTTAGCCTTGTCCTGGATATACGTATCTATATTCATTTACATTTTAAACACAGATAAATCGCCGATATTAAAAATTACAAACTGAGATCAAGAAATGTTATTTGATTTAGAAATAAACTGTCCACTTGACAAATGGCCGGTACATTAGCATTTTAATTAAATTAATTAAGAACTAAATATATTAGAAACTTAGAAAGGGCCTGATAATAGTGATAATAATGATATCTGTGTGACAGTTGATCAATTAAATGTAAATAATTTCAATATGAAAAGAACAGCAAAACTTCAGGTCAAATTACCTTCTATCAAATATAAGTTTATCTTGTAGCAATAATACTTCACCGAAGTGTAATTAAATGTTAACAATCAATCAACGTTTGACATATGCTTTTTCAATTTTAAAAGCTCTAAATGATAATAAAAACGGAGTCAATAATTATATGTTTTGCCGTAAACCCTCTAATATTACCCCCAATATTCAACTGCATTGGATCATTTTGCTCGATATCTATTTTGAAGATTACCTTCCTTCATGATGTTTACATTACTTACGATGATTTCTATTTCCATGAAAATTTACTTACATCCAGATCCAGCTATGTTCTATGTATGTGAAGTTATACAAAATTTTGTATACAAAAATGTTTGTACAATGTGAAGTTATACAAAATTTTGTACAAAACTTTGCATACAAAAAATTGTGCCCGCCCCAGGTACAATTGTCTTATTTTTTTTTTACAAAACGACTTGTAAATAGTATTGAAGCAGGTCAATCTGTTTGTTTTCAAGATATTCAGCATTTTTTGATTTCTGTATGGATAATTTCAAGTACATTTTGAATGCATGAGGTGTTGGCAAAAGTTGTCTCTACCCTACCGATATTGGCCATATGAGACAGAGGGAGTAGCTTGTTTGCATCTGAGTGTAAAACGACGGTATATGTCTGTTTTGTTTTCAAGATATTCTGTTTTATGATTTTTGTATAATTCAAATTTTTGTACAAAATTTTGTATACAAAAAAATTTTGTATGATACAAAATTTTGTATAACTTCACATTTCACATACATCTATGTTCTGTCTGTGTACTGGGATCTAACGATGTATTTACGTATTTTTGAAGTATATATAGTTTTATTATTGTCTGCCTCGTACAATTCTCATCTGCAGTCAACATTCAACATTGTGACGTAAGAAAGCTAATTAATTATTGCTCCCCTCCAAACTGTCAATTTGGAAGATATTACAGCACTACAGTTTTAGGATATAAAAGCTGCAGCCAGTCATTTTCAACATTGTTGATTGTGAATATTCATTCAACGCTGAATTAGATTATATTTTATTCGCAATGAATAAGTTAATTTTAGGACTTTTGGTCCTCAGCTCTTTGCCTTTTGATGTTTTGTCAGCACGAACATATTTGAGAGCTGATGGATCATCAGACACATACGCTCTGATCAACAGAATTTTTGGAGGTGGTGGAACTGCAGAAAACCCAGATTGCAGTCACTCGTCTTTTGGGCGTCATATTTATCAGGCAAATGATGGAGATCTTAATAAGCAGGTAAAATGTATTTCAATGATTGTTCAAAATATACGTAAATATAGCAAATGTGTTTTTATACATTAAAATTTAGATTTTTAATTAATTGAGTCATAAAAGAATTACTAGATACCTACTTTTAAATTCCAAATTATTTTCCTCGTTCATTTGTAAAATTGTAATTTTCCAGGTATTTTATTTCCCTGCTCACGTGAACAGCGACAACGACCGTTGTCAAAATTTTGATCGCCAAAGAAACGAAATTCGTCCCGACAACGGTGGATTAACAGGTCATGATGGAGACCGAATGTCTTTCTCTTGGGTTTTCAAGCTTCCTAGCGATTTCCAGCCATCCGACAGTTTCACTCACATTTTCCAACTGAAAGCAAGTGGGGGCGCTGATGACAGTATGCCACTTATCACCTTCACTCCACGACGTGGCTCTCCAAATAAATTTGAGCTGATTCATGTCAATTCTGCTCACACCACAAATAAATTGCAAATTGTTAATCTTGCTCCCTTCCTTGGGAAATGGGTGAAGGCTAAAGTATACGTGACATATGGAGTACAAGCATCTGGCAGATTCTCGTGTACATTGTCCGATTTTAATTCTGGTGCAAGCCTATTGTCTTATTCAGGTAACATCCAGATGTGGAGAAGTGGTGCAAATTATTATAGACCAAAGTGGGGCATTTACAGGAGTTTGGCTAACAAGGGTCAGTTGAAGGATGAAATTGTCAGATTTGATAACTTCTGTGTTGCTAAGGGAGATCCTGAATGCACGTAAAGTTATGCTTTAAAAATTCAAATTTTTGTATTTGGAAGTTAAATGTTAAAAATCGTCACAAAGAATTGCGTCAACTATTAAAATATTTCAAAATATTCGTGGCATTATTATTTTCTTATGCCCTTGAAATCCTGTGAAAATAATATATGATGCCACTTTTAGAATTGTGAATTAAAATTAGATTTTTTCGTCGTGAGTTCCTTGCATGCAACGAAATCTGAGGTAACATTTTTTGGCTCGAACATCGCATTCGACATTCACATAACACATCACCAACAAATGGCTCTCGTGCAGACAGTCAAATAAGATATTATGCGTATTATTTCTACAGCTCATTATTGATAAACAGCGTTTTATGTTCATGCAATTATTTCCCACTGATAACGTGGTACAGGACATTCATGGTTTTTAAACAAGGCCAGCATATTGATATAAATACTATTATATAGGAATATCTAGTAAGACTTAAATATATAAATAAGCCGTTAAGGACAGCTTTCATCATCCTGTAAGTAATATAGTATAAACCATTACATAATCATTGAAAATCACATGTAGTATTTACTTCAGAAATCTATGACATAATGTACAAACGAAGACATTATTGGTCTATAACTTTGTAGAAGTGTAAAGAATTTTGCATGATTATTAGCTAACGATTATTAATGAGTGTATTTGTCAATGTGACCACTGCAGCCTCTTCGTATAGATCTCGTATTTGATAATGAAGGTTCTTCATCATTGATGTCATAAATGGAATAATACCAGTCAAGAGTGAGATCGGGTGGAGAAAAACAAGTTGCATTTCCATCAAAGTTGTTTCCTGTATAGAATGTCCAATTGGTGGATCCAGACCCAAATAGAGACTGAGGTACAAATGGAAATTCGGAGAGTTCAGTTCCTGTAACTAAGATTTCCGGTCCTACGAAATCTATTCTTTCGTAAAAGGAGATACCATGTATGGTAGTATCAGGTGGTCCTAGAAATCGAATTGATGAAACTGGTACTTGGGTCAGTGTGTTGTTATAGCACTGAGAAGACTCATAGCCGCCATCCCGATCAGAAAATCCATTGTAGTTAATATCTCCATATGCACACCAACTACAATAATAATTAATATATATTTAGTTTTAGGGAAGATAATAATATTAAGAATTCATTGACGGAACTATATACACGAATTATCACGTATTTAATACTCACCGCCCTCTAACTGAACGACTTTTGTACGTGGAAACTATTCTGGGTGCTTCAGGAATCAAATTAGGCTTATTACTCTGCAAAGTTAAGGCATCACCCATGCAATCGGGTTCTGTATGAAATGTCAACTCAGGCCGAACCGCTATGCAAACTGTTACACACCAAAATAAAGTAAACAATGACAATTTTGTCATTTTTGTAGGAAAACCAAATAATGGTACCAGAACGTAAAGTAACGATTAACAAAGCAGATGGTGAGTGAATTAATACCAAGTGATATCCAAGTCCAACTTATATCGAGACCAATTAGGTCAAATGTTGGCACAACAGATTATCTGTGTAGTTTATGACACACTAATCAATAATGATGTCCCATACAATAATATTATCAGCTAACAATTAGAACAGTGAACGGGTGTGTATTAAAGTGGCCACGAAAAGAAGGAATAGGTCAATAGGTCATTGTTTGTAAACCTTAAAAATTTCAAATGTGGAAAGTGGCTTCGTAATTATAGTATTTGTCAACAAAATCCATGAATCTGGCACGAATAAAAATTGAATGTCAGAAGGGAAAGAATTTGCATACAAGAAATGCTTCAACATTCTAATGTTTTCATAATAATTTACTGGTATAGGTGACAATAATACTTTAACTTTTTACGCGGCCGTTTGTGTTTGTTGTAACATATTAGCATCCCAGAAAAAAACAAGAGATAATACAAATATTGGATCAAGGTGTCACCAAACCAAATATGATTATGACAGACATAAGCATGTGAAAATGACATTTAGTTCAATGGTAGTAATATTCAAAGGAATTTTCAATTTATTTTAATTTTAATTATACAAACTTTAATGCATTTACAAATAGGAACTGAGAAATGGTAGGTTTACCGATATTAGAATAAAGATATTTTCCTATTTCGGTTTGCAATAGAGAAATACAAAATACTGGAAACCATCGCCTCATCGCCAACTTATACCACGATTGGGAAGTTTGGTTTTTATAGAGATATATAAAATACTGGAAACTATCGCCAAAAGCCGCCACGATTGGAAGGTTGGTTTTCACCCGCATTATTTGCACTTCGCCTAGTGCGTAAATGAGGAGGAACATATTTATTTGTCGAAGGGGCCTCTGGTTGTTTGACTATATCGTCGTTGTCTTTAGGCGCTTCTGGTAAATTCGAAGTTCTCCATAACGAAACTTTCTCAGCTACTGTATCCCGTGACTGCCATTGATGATGCGGTCGGCCACGATAGGTAGAACCGGCCGTCGAGCTATATTCAAATCTGCAATTCTGTCGGTAGATTTCATTCTCTATTTTCAACTGCAGTAGTTTTAACTTCTCTTTATCGGAGTGGGATGCAGTTTCCATGCGAATTAATATTTCATCAATTAGAGCTTCGTAGTTTAAGCATGCCGTCTGCGGCCATTTATGTCGCTTAGAAATGCGTTCCAGTTTCTGAAAAAATTAAAAGCAGATAAATATAAAATAAAAGTATTTCTAAAAAGCAACGCAGATTCACAGTTTGAGTCTTTATAATGATATGCCTACGTTAAAATCGCTGGCTTTTTCCGAGGAAGGAGCATGAGAGTTGTGTTCCATCCAAAGAGACAGGGCTTTTGATATTTCTCCAGTCATTGCTAAATAACAACCTTCTAGGAAATGAGCAGAAAATTTTTGATTTTCATTCCAGGTTTCTTCATTTTCCCAAAATGATTTTAGATACTTTTCAATTTCGGAACTATTTTCTTTTGGAAATGCAAGTAACGTTTGAATCAGGTCAACCCAGGCGGGGAAATTGGTGGGAGAAAATTTAATAGCAAGTTTAAAGAAATGAATAGCCTGTTGTACGTCTCCTTTCTATTATAAAATTGTAGAGCAGATATTAAACATTTAGGTACTTACACTAAATTGAAATCTAGAACAACATAAAATCTTTTTTCCAGTCGTTTGTAAGTAGTATCTGTAATTACCCCGGTGAGTTGTAATGTTCCCATCCTATGATTAGCTTTACTGTTTGAAGGAATTTGTTCCAAACTCAATTTATAGCATTTTTCGGCCAATTCGTAATCCCGGTGTTTAAAGGACAGCAACGATGAAAACATTTCGCCGTATCTAACGGCTTCGCCAAAACATAATACTTTTCCGTTGAAAGCATCACTAGACAGGAAAAAAGATTTGTTAATATATTGGCCTAAGTATTTATAGCATAATTAATAGCTAATTCCATAGTATACTTATTACTTCGCCTTCGCCTTTATATACTCAATTACTTCTTCTTCTGACTGAAATATTTTAGTTCCGATATTTACAGGTCTATTTGGAAGCCTTTGATGGCTTCTGTAATTTATAATTTCTGCAAGGCATTGACATAATCCAGATAAGCACATAGCATGATAGCGCGTCGAAACAGAATTTTCTACTGCTCTTGCAATTGCATAGACCTCCTCCTCATCGGGTCCTGAGTATCCATCCTGACGACGTAGAAATCTCAATCTGCTGCACAGTGTATAATTCCAGACCCAATTGTTGATATCCAAAGATACAACCTAGGCGTAAGCATTTACAAAGAATGTTCTTTTAAAATGATTCCCAATTTTTATATGCAGTCAAAGCTGCGTACTTATAAAAGGTTTTGTATCCTCCTAAAATACACTAAAGTTAGATTATTATTGTACATCAAATGACGACTAATTCGGGATTATTAATTTAAAAGTGAAATTAATGGTATATTTGCAGCCGAATTCTGCATTGCTAATTAGCCTTGACTTGAAGTTTAACTTCAATGAGTTGTTTCAAGTCAAGTTGAAGTCACCGCGGTATTCAAGAACTTGTGTACCTACTTGTTAAACTTATGAATATTATTACTAAGCCAAAGCCAAAACAAAAAATAATCAGTCAATTCCTCAGGTGTTAATCTTATTGTAATTTATATATTGACTAATTAAAAGTACGTGCCTACTTAAATCATAAGTAATTAAAAAGAGTTCAATCATTGAGATCCTCCACTCATTTTAAATTTCATAGTTTGGATGAGAATAACCCATTGATTGATTATTTTTTGTTTCGACTTATTCATGAAATTATACACCTATTACGTCCCAGCTGGACATACGTCCTGGCAGGACTACCACATTTACACAAACCTGTTTTAAATCTTCAATTGAAGTAAGTCTGCGGTGGGGAATGGCCTCATTAAAAATCCATTTGGCAACAAAAACCATCAATTTTCCTTTGGCCGAAAGATTTTCGAAACGGGAGATAACTTCTTTGTAGTCAACATTGTTTGAAATTCCCAATTTCAAATTTGTATGTATCTTCACAAGGTCACAGATGTACTTGATTCCTTGTGCACCTTCTTCACAAAGAACATTTTCTTCCACACAATGCTTCGTTACATATTCAACCCATGAAATATTTTTCACCACCAGATCCATGTTTCCAAATAAAATATTTAAAAATGCCTCCACTAAAGGTGCAATGATGGTTTGAATAGTTGAACTCGATTCAATACTGAAATCTTCCTTCAATTCATCTTCAGTTTGTTGGTCAGGTTTGGGAAACCACTCATAAAGGGATTCCGTAATTGATGTAAACCTCTTCTTGTTCATTTGGTAATCACCAAACCAATGAATAAAATAAGTTTTGCATTTCCCTAATTCACTTTTAACAGATTCAGACATTTGGTATGCGGGGTTAGGAGTCCCAGAATAGTCTTCGTGCGTCCCAGTTTTAGTTTCAAGAGCTGTAATAGAAACACATAAAGTGATAATGAGTATACATACAATATTTTATGTACATACATTATGGTACAATCTTTTATAACTATGGTCAGGATTGTACCTGATTCACATTTTCGGCCAAAGAGAATGTTTTCAGCATTTTCAATTTTGAGTTTTAATATTGCTAGTTTTTCTTTCTCTGATGCCGTAATATCCTTTTGATATAGTCGCAAAATTTCGTCTTGCACTTTGGTAAAGCTCAGCTCATTAATGGACCAATGATAGTAGTCTTTTATTCTTGATAATAACTGAAGTAGGTATTTATAAATTAAGAGTAATGGAGATTTTATAATTTCTGTATAATTTATATTTATTATTATTACTTACGGCAAAATCAAGAAAAAGGAATTGCATGTCATTGTCCGTCTTAAAACTCATTTGTAGCCATTGCATTAAAGCGCCATTGGAATCACCTTTAATCAATAAATAACACCCATGCAAAAAGTGTAACGAGTATGTTTCGTGCTCTCGCCAGCTATTCTCTTCCTCCCAAATGGCCACAAATATTTTATCAAGCTTTTCCACGTTCTCTTCCGAATTTTTTAGAAGTGTTTGAATCAGGTCAATCGATTCCCGATAGTCCTTTGGGTTTTCTTTGAGAAAAACCTGTAAATATAAATTCAGAATATAATTTAAATATAATTTGTGAACATACAACCTTGGTAATGCACAAACTTAAGAGTCAATGTGCAAATTCTTTATTTGTAGCTACAACTCTTTGATGAAAGTCAATGAGCTAGTCCACTTACGGCATTTTGGCATGCAATCTTTTTATGAAACAAAGGATTTTTTAAATTTGAAATAATTTAAAGACTTCATTGTTTTAAGAGTGATTATAGGTACAAAGCATTGCTGAAAACAAAAGAATCGCCTAGGAAGTTGACTTAGAAAACGCATTTGTTTCGTAATAATTCGTGTTTTACATGCCATTCACCATTACGAATATTTCAAAAGTTTCCCGAAAGTTGAAAACCCACCGCGCACCGGCCTGGAAATCTCAGAAAAACCCACCGCTAACCCTCTTATAGTAACTTAAAACATTAGGCATTTAGTAGGCATAGGTACTTTGTAATCACGTTCTTCATCTTTTGGTATCAGTTTTGTGCACACCTCCTCACACATTTTTGCAAAATCTGAATCACGAATTTTGAACGGCAATAAGTATCTGAAAATTTTGGCATATTTTCTAAGGTTGCTTGTTTGTGTGTATTTTATGGATGGGTTTGGAATTTCCGCGCTCTCGATAATCTCCCTGAAAGAATAAGATACTACTGTATTACTTGAAAATTCAATAATTTGTACATATTTAATTATTTAAAGGACAATGTTGCATTTAAGGTTTAAAAATAGCTGCTGTATGAAAAAAAAATCTAAGACAAACATACTAACTTTGCTTTACGCTTAATAAAAGCAACAGCTAATTCGTTTGATCTAAAAATGGTGTTTCCCATTTTTATTTCCGTATTTGGCAGATCGCTTCTGATTCTGTGTCCAACAATGTCTGCCAATGTGCTACAAAACGCCCCTATGCAATTTAAATGCATCTCATCTGAAACAGAAAGCTCAACTGCTTTCGAAACGGCATCGATTTCTTCTTCAGTTGGAAGTGAAATATTATTTTTCAGTCGCAAAAAATGTAAGCTCAGGAAGAATTGCCAAGTCCATGACCAATTATTTGCATCTAGACTGATTACCTGTACAAGAAGTAGATCAATATAGTTAAATGTGACTTCCACTCTTAAATCATTCATAAAACCGCATATGTATGAACAAGACGAGAAACTAGAAAATGTTTAGCAAAAGTAACGGATTACACAAACCTGGCGTAAAATAGGTAAGCATTCATTTTTTCTTTCTGGTAAGAGACTAACAAACAAAAACTTGGAATAACAAACGACTGCTTTTCCTTTCATAGGCAACAAGTCAAACGAAGTCGATAAAAATTTGTCTAAATCACAATTTCTCGTACTTTCAAGTTTTAAGTTTAAATGGGCTTCTAACAAGCTGCAAATGTACTTTAACCCATCGGCATATTCCTCACAAATCATGCCGACGTTCACACAGTGATTTATTGCATACTGAACGAGGGAAATATTTTTCGATCCAAGATCAAGAATTCCAAATGAAATGTGCAAAAATGCTTCTATCAGATGTGCGATTATTGTTTGTAGGGCTGAGCCTGCTCCATAATAGGTTGTCCATAATAGCTCCCTATGGAAAGAATCTTCAGTTGAGTGCAAATTATCAGATAATAATTTGGAATCCTTCATAATTTCGACAATTTGCGACTTTGTGATTGCATCGCTGTTTAACCAATTCGCAAAGTAAGTGCTGCACTCTTTTAGTTCTGCCGGTATAAGATGGGCATCCGGAAGCACTTCTTCGGAATTTCCGTTCCTTGAACTGGTTTCGCTATCGCCATCAGCGATTTCCATCGTCAAGCCCGATTTGTCACCTATTAAAGTAAAATATATTAGAAGCAATTAGTATTCGCTTAGATAAAAAACGAAAGGCAAGCCGTAGCAGATAACTCTCAGATTAAGGCTACCCTAACGCTGTACATAATTTTGCTGGAAACATTAAAACGGTGATATCAACACGTAAGGGTGCCTCAATGATACTCACAAATCATTTTTCTCAACCCCCGGGGGAGCTAGGAAGTTGCAATATTTTTTTGCTCGCAAAGTCCAAAATTGATAACACTTTTTACACATCTAAGTTTATTATTAATTACCTTTTTTAGGGAGTTGACTAAACTGGATATCTAATTTTATGACATCCTCCAATTTATTTTTCACTCTGTTGAGCTTCTCTTTTTCTAAATCCGGTAAATCGTCTTGATTTAATCGTACCAATACCTCACTTAGTGCCTTATCCAAATGTAGGTCTACATTTTCACGGCAGCTCTTATACAGTTCCATTTTAAAAATGTACTGTAAAGATAAAAATAATATCAGCGATTAAATTTAAATCGACATTTACTATAATTAAGGTAAAAATAAACACAATCAATTTTGGATCTTACATACCACCCAAAATCAATCCCAATGATTTACTAGTTATTATTATTTTATTATACATCGGTTTTGAGAAGGAAAATAACTTACAGCAAAATCAATTAATAAAAATGAAGTTGGCGCTTTTGTTAAATCCATTTGCAACCAATGAACTAAAGCATTCTGTACGTCGTCTTTAATGCAGAAATAACATCCATGTAAAAAATGTAACGAATAAGCCTCGTGTTCATCCCAGTGTTCATTTTCCCAAATAGTCACAAAAATGTCATCGAGCTCTTGGGCATCTGCTTTGTCATAAAATCTTAAACGACCTGATATCCGCTGAACCAACCGAGAGTATATTTTCTGATGTTCTGCTAAGCAGCTCTGTTAATTATTTTCAGTTCAGTTAATTATACATACATCCCTAATCTCGTCCCTCTACTAAATATACTCGACCCAAAATTTTTAGAAACATTTTGAGTGCTAAATTATATTGTTGCTATGTTTAAGATTCTGCATAAACAAATCGAAATACGTTGAAGATGTAAAGGATTACCTCGTTCGGGGGCTTTCCATCACAGTTTTTGTGAATTATTTTTAAATACGTTTTTTTATACTTCATGGCTAAGTCTGAATCTTGAAATTGAGGAGGTAGAATAATTGAAAAAATATCTCCGTATAATTGTATTATTGTGGCTTCCATATACGTTTTCTGGTTCTTGAAAGCATCACTAAAGGAAACAAAAAATTATTAGATAATTTGAACTATAAAATATGCGAATGTGCCTAGAAATTAAAGTGTTTTGAGTATTATTGACGGTGTATATCATTGTGTTGTTTGAAACGAGTAACGGTACGATATAGTAATTGTTATTGTTACCTACTAAGTATATACTGTTAATAATATGATGATAACCTTGAATTTGTCCTTATATATTGGACAATATCTTCGTTGGATTCGAAAATTTTACTGCCAACATCCAGAGTTGTGTTTGGAATATTGTGCTGTACTCTGTGATTCAAAATCTCTGCAAGCAGGTTACAAAAACTCGAAATGCACTTTGAATGATACTTTGTACATTCTGTAAGTTCCATTGCTCGTAAAATTGCTTTTATTTCCTCATCACTAGGAAGATCTTCATCCTCCCGAATGCTTTCCAATTCAGTGTAGAGTA
>JABASI010005335.1:0-12475 GCA_019776505.1 Tomocerus nigrus | reverse complement strand
GACTCATGACGACTTGAGTCCTCTTAAACCAAAACTGGACCATTTGTCTTTCATTGAGCTTCACCACTTTGATTTAATTCTCACAATATTTGCCATAGCTTTGCTCAACGTATTTGCATTACTTGCCATATTAAAGTGTTTAATTTCTCACGTTACTACCATCATTGAAAAGAAACCTACCAAGAAAAAGATTGTACCGAAAAAGAAATATTATTAATGTTTTATGCTATAAGGTACTATATCTACCAGACCACTTGCATGCGACTCAGAATGTTTTTCTTTATTATTGGTTATTATTTACTTGCACTAAAGTAGTCGGAAATATGTAGTTATATAATGTTCGTTTTTACAGTTTTTATAGTGTTTACCATATGTTGCATGTTACAAAATGTAGTCTTTTTATGTATTCATCAGAGAACTGCTCTCTTCAGGCTAAGAAAATAGAAGGAAAGATATTCAATATTTTTGTTTCTTTGAAATAAAATATTATATTCTAAATGAGAAAATTCTGTCATGTATACCGTTTGGTTTTGTTATACTACCAATATAAAGTAAAGGTTACGAATCTTCGAATTTCATGTGTTGCAATTCAATCAAATTAATAATGCATTTTCATCAGTGCACAGGTTGCATGCTGGCAGTTGGAGCCAAAAAACGTCCAGATCTGTAATAAAAAAAACGTTTTGGTACAAATTGTGAAGAAACTTAGGAAATATTTTTTTGCTCCTACTGCCCGTAAGTGTCCAAATCGTATTGCTTGATATTGATATTGTACTTGTAAGCAATAGGCACAATATAATATTATACCCAGGCATAAATATGGATACCTATCTATAGATACATGTTTTGTTAATCACAAATATTATAAGAAATGATTGACATTGGAAGTGAATCATCATCAGAATCACATGAATAACGTTAAATTATACAAATAACATTAAGTTACACGAATAATTACGTATAAGAAGTGATTGACATTGGAGGTGATTCATCATCTTATAAAGAACATTAAATTACACAAATAACATTAAGTCACACGAATAATTATACGAATAATAATTATAATTAATACGTCAGTGGCAATGAGTACATAACAGATAATAATATGTCATTCATAATATAAATAGCTAGTTCTACTACAGAAATTATAAGAAACACTGAAACTGAGTCACTACACGACACACATACTTTGATCATCGAGTACCTACTCATAATAATATTATTAATCTATGGGAAGGGGGAGGGGAGGGGAGGGGGAGGGAGTATCTAGGATCCTTGATTAAGTACCAATTATGTGGTATGTGTCATGTACATCTGGAGATTTAAATGAATCTATTTTATTGAATTTAACTACAATCATAGTAATTTACCAAAATTGTGAATTAGTATAAAAGACGAAGTCGCCATTAATTAAGTGTTCATTCGTGGGTCTATTTCTCAGACCCCGCCCGCGTTGCGCATTTAACATGGACATTCAATGCATTTGTATTCACAGTCAAAGTCAGTTATTTTGTTGCTCATAAAACTATCTTTTGCTCTTAATATCGGTATTTGAGACTTGTGATTTGAGCAGTAACATAAAGGATACCACTCCTATACCTATACGTAATAGATACTCTTACTTAAGAGTACAGATTGAGGTCCCATTCCCAAGATCCCCCCTAACGGACCCCAATTATCACAATATTAATGTTTGTCTAACAGTTTGCACTGATGAATAATAAAATAAAGTCCTTTATCTGACAATGAGAGTGTCACTACTACATTGTAAGGTCTCTAGGACCATCGAATTTATATACAGTAGATTCAAATAAAGATACAACAATGCTTTAGGGTTTTGGTTACGTTATGCAATTAGTAATTTGTCACTGTAATTAATAATAAAGCTCAATCAATCAATTCATCAATAATGTGCATTTGTATATGTCCTAGCACAACTTATTAAATACGTTTTTCTTAACTAAAAACTCAATGATTGTATCTGGTCTGTTCCTCAGTATGTATAAGTAATATGCATGAATGAACAAGTTGCAATTAGTAGTCTCTGGTGCAATTATTCCTCAGAAAACTGCTCAATTAACGCCTTCAGGTTAAGTATGCAATTCAATTTTGTTTCTTTTAAATATATTCAAAATAAAAAATACCACTATGTACATATACAGTATGCTTTTGCCACACTATAAAGTAATGGTTACGAATCTTCGAATTTCATATTTTGCAAATCAATCAAATGCATTTTCAACATTGTCCAATCCAAATCGTATAGCTTAATATTAATGTTTGTCTAAAAGTTTGCACTCATAAATAATTAATGGACCTTTATCTGACAATGGGAGGGTACCTTGCCTACTACAAGGTCTCTAGTAGAGCCATCGAATTTATATACAGAAGATTACAATAAAGATACAAGTTTTAGTTTTAGGTTCTCCGTATCTCGGTTATATACGCTGTGCAATTGCATGGTAATTTGTCACTGTAATAAATCTGAATCAATCCATCAATGTGTGTGTATTCGTATCTCTCCTAGGACAACTTTATAAAACTTTTCTTAACTAAAACCTTAATGATTGTATCTGTTTCTCAGTATGTAGTATAGGTAATATGCATGAATTAACAGGTGGCAATTATGTAGCGTAGTAGTCTTGCACAATTACCAGAATAGTATGATATGGGGTAGGATCAAGGGTCCATGGGTATTCCAGAAACTTGTCCAAACGAGGACTGTTTCTGCTACAAATAAATTTCCACACAACAACCGGCAGACGGTCGAAGATAAACTCAAATATCTTGTAACTGTGCAAAACTACTAAAGTGTTAAATAAGTAGCAATGGTTTCCAATCAAAAGCATTCCAAGGCATTTCGACGGATTGTTTTTTATTAGCTTACTGCTTTATATTTGTAGTATGTTATATCGTTTTATGATTACCTATGTACGTGCTATGCTAAAATGTTCCACTACTATACTATGCATGGGAAACATGTACCGTTGTGTCATGCACGTGTGAGAGCATAAGCAATATTAGAGAGGTAGTTATAAGCAGAGCAGTTAACAAACAGGAATAATTTTCATACAGCACATATACTGAAGTCTTAAGCAATTTAAATTAGTACCGACGAATAGTATGTGTGTAATTTAAATGTAATTCAACGATGATATGACTCTGGAGTTTCTTTTTCACAGGACCAAATTGAAATAGCTAACATTTATGTAATGTAGTTGCAGTGTGATTGTGTGATGTTTTATGCTTCAGGCTAAACAGTGGGAAGTGTGGGAAAAGTGTGTACAACTGTAGTACAGTAATACATATGGACGTTGTACTACTTGTAGTTAGTGATGATGCTGATAAATATACCCTGACCTTGAAATTCAATTTTTTTCTTATTCTATGTTTAAATGATTATGCAAATACATTATAGGACTAAGCCACTATCAGAGTAGGTAAAATATTGGGTTAGTTACTTTTAGTCTATTAGAGGCGACATACATAGGTACCTAGTCTTCTTTAATGCTGCAAACACGCTACAGCGTTTTTGGTGGAAAGGCAAATATTTTCTGGGTTGTGTGAAAAAGTTACCAGTGTTCTCAGTTCTTTAAGAATAATTTTTGAAACTGAAACAGCCATGTATAAATTAATAATTTTTATCTTAATTTTTGTCTTGGATTCTGTTTACCCTGCGCGGATTTTATTTTTCTTTGCTGGAGGAACTTATTCGCACGAAATCTCGGTGGCTCCTCTCGTTAAAAAATTATCAGCCGAACACAACATTACATTTCTCTCAGCTCACAAAAAGAAACCTTTTAAGCTAGCAAATGTAGAAATCATTGTTCCTCAAGCATTAATGGAGTTGCAAACAGAGGGTTATTCGGTGGAGAGGGTAAATGCCCGACTGAATCATGAAGAAATGCAAATATGGCAAGAAAAGCCGATTGCGTCTGTTAAAATTTGTGAGATTTTGTTGAATTCGGATGATGTTGTTCTGCAAAACTTGTTTCGTACCAGACAGTTCGACCTTGTGTTCATAGACGCTGTTGCTTGTGATTGTGGATTTATTGCCACATATATTTTTAAGGCAAAGGCCATATTGTATGACCCAACCACAGTTCTTCCATGGCATTATGATATTTACCAGTTGCCGAAAGAATCTGCCTGGGTGCCCCAATTAACTGTGGGTCCTACTTACCCAATGGGATTTTACGACCGAATGGTTAACTACTATGACACATTTTACTGGACCGCATTTAGAAGACTGAAAATGTATCCTGCGTTTGAAATAATTTTGAAGAAATTCCTCGGACACAATGATTTTCCATCCTTTATAGAACTAGAAAGGAATATTAGCTTAGTTTTCTTAAATACACATTACAGCACAGATTTTGCCAGAGCCCTTCCTCCTTGGTTTATTCAAATTGGAGGACTGCAATGTTGGGAAACAGATGGTACCATTCCAATAGTAAGTATGCATTTTGGTAGTGTCATATCTTTCGATTTTTATGAATTATTTCATTATTTATGGGTCAGGTTTATGATTTGGCTATTTGAATTTTCAGAATATTTTATCTTTCATGGATAAATCAAAAAAAGTTGTCGTGATTGCTTTCGGTTCATCGGTGGACATGGACAATATGCCGAAACACATTTTAAGTATGTTTATGGAATCGATAAGAGAGCTAAAAGATGTGAGTTTTATTTGGAAGTGGAATGGTAAAATTCCAGAGGATGCTCCGAAAAATGTTCTCTTTGTTGATTGGTTGCCACAAAACGAGATCCTGGGTAAAATTCAAACGTTTCAATACTTTCCGATGCTATATTGATAAAAATTAGAACCAAAGGCTATCAAATGGTTATATTTTCAGGTCACAAGAAGACTGTGGGATTTATAACTCATTGTGGTTTAAATGGTATAATGGAGGCCACTCACCATGCAGTTCCTGTCATTGCTTTCCCTTTGTTCTCAGGTCAAGATACAAATGCGTATAGGATTCAGTCAGAAAATATTGGGATTAAACTAGAGTTCAGAGACTTGACAAAAAATAAATTTTTAAATGCTACTCGTGAGATCCTGTCAAATAAGTTGTATAAAAACAATATGGAAAAGTTTTCCAGAGCCTTTCGGGATAGACCGATGACTCCGATGGACACTGCCTTGTACTGGACTAAATATGTTCTGACTCATGACGACTTGAGTCCACTTAAACCAAAACTGGGCCATTTGTCTTTCATTGAGCTCCATCAGTTTGATTTAATCCTCACAATATTTGCCATAGCTATGCTCGCCATACTGACATTACTTGCCATATTAAAGTGTTTAATTTCTCACGTCACTGCCATCAGTGCCAGTGAAAAGAAACCTACCAAGAAAAAGACTGTACCTAAAAAGAAGTATAATTAATGTTTTAATTAAGTTATACTATACTCAGAATGTTTTACCCTACAGAATATTGTCATTACTATTAAACTTGCACTAATGTAGTAGGAAATAGTTAATGTCACTGAACAGTGAACACTAAATACAATATTAATATGTTGCTATACATAATATAATTGTATCACAGTTTTTACCAAGCTACATATTACAGTATTTTATTATACTCTATTTATTTATTCATCAGAAACCTGCTCAATTAACGCCTTTAGGCTAAGTAAAATAGATGGAATAAAATTAAATGTTGCTTTGAAAAATATATATATTCTAAATGAAAAGTTATGCTAAGTATATCGCCTGTTTTTGCAATACTACAAAGTAAAGGTTACGAATCTTCGAATTTCATATTTCATGTGTCGCAATTCAATCAAATTAACAATGCAATTTCATTAGTGTCCAAATCGTTTTGCTTAATGTTATAATGTGTGTCTAACAGTTTACACTAAATAATTAATAGTGCTTTATCTAGCAATGAGAAGGTAACTACTACATTATAAAGGCCTCTAGAGCAATCGAATTTATATACAGTAGATTCAAATAAAGATACAACAATGTTTTAGGTTCTCGGTTACGCAATGTAATTGCATGGTAATTTGTCACTGTAATGAATCTGAATCAATCCATCAATCAATCAATGTGCATTTTCATCTCTCCTAGGACAACTTATAAAACTTTTTTAAACTAAAAACTCAATTATTGTATTTGTTCCTAATCCTATGTATGAGTTTGTAATATGCATCAATGCACAAGTTGCAATTATTTAGTGTAGTAGTCTAGCTAGTGTACGTACAGTAGCAGAATAGTAGATGCTGTCTCATCTCAGTTCTCAAAGTCCCAAATCAAATTCCAGTTGTTTGTTCAGATTATTCAGTAGCACAGGCATCTCGTGAGATAGGACTCAACTAGCTTGGATAGGATTATAGGATTCATGGGAATTCCCCAAAGTTCCCCAAGAGGACTGTTCCCAGTACAACGAAATTCCCACACTACGACGGACGAAGACAAACTCAATTTCACCGCAGATAATATCAGCACTAAAGTAAATAGTAAATAAATAGCAGTGAACGTTTCAAATGAAATTCATTCAAAGTCATTTCGATGGATTGTTTTTTATTAACTTACGTTTTATAGTGTGTTAAATGGTTATATTGTATATCGTAAAATATTATGTAAATTGTATGCGTGCTAACATGTTCCACTTCTATGAGTGGGAAATAGTTGTGTCATGCATATGTGTATAAGTATAACACTAGGCATATAGATAGGTAAGTTATATAACTTATAAGCAAGGCAGACAAAAAACGTTAAATTAAATGAATAATATTTACACAGCAGAGGCCTAAGTCCTGTAAAAGTCCTAATTAATATCATTTTGGAAGGCTATTTACACGTGCAATCTGGTCCGGTACTATCACTATCTCATACTAATATGAATATATAATGCAGGGGCAACGCAATATAATTTAGTATTATACTAGATGTGTGCGTACTAGTAATTTAAATGTAATTCAACGATGATAGGACTCAGTTGATTTTTCACTGGACACTATTGAAATTGTTAACGCATATAATTTCGTTGCAGTGTGATTGTGGGATGCTTTATGTTTCAGGCTATATAATAATGGGAAGTGTGGGAAAAGGAATAATGTCTGTAGGCACTGCATTGCCTGTATATGGACGTTGTGATACTGATAAATATACCCTGATAAAGAAATCCATGCTTTTTGCTTATTCTATGTAAATGACTATGCAAGTCACAATCAAAATAAAAAGATTAGGATAGATACCTTTAATCTATTAGGAGCGACGCAGATAGGTAGTCAACCGTTTCTTAATTCCACACACACTGCACTCTCCAGCATTTCATTGTTATTGTTGGTTAAAAGAAAATTTTATTTGTTATTTTATTAGTCGTGGGTGAAGTTATCTGATATGTGTTAATAAATAGTTCTTCAAGACCAATTCTTAACAATGTGTAAATCGGTGATTTTCATCTTCATTTTAGTGTTGAATTCTGTTTACTCAGCTCGGATTTTATTTTTCTTTGCTGGAGGAACTTATTCGCATGAAATCTCGGCAGCTCCTCTTGTCAAAAGATTGGCCGTCGAACACAACATCACATTTCTCTCAGCTCATCAAAAGAAGCCATTTAAGCTAGCAAATGTAGAAATCATAGCTCCTCAAGCATTATCGGATTTCATAACAGGGGAATTGTCTGTGGAACGGGTAAATGCTCGATTGAATCATGAAGAAATGCAAGTATGGCAAGATTTACCGGCTTGGTCTGTAAAAATTTGTGAGATTTTGTTGAATTCAGATGATCCTGTTCTTCAAAACTTGTTTCGAACGGGGCAGTTCGACCTTGTGTTCATAGACGCTGTTGCTTGTGATTGTGGGTTTATTGCTTCATATATTTTTAAGGCAAAAGCCATATTGCTTGACTCAACCGCTGTCCTTCCTTGGCATTATGACATTTACCAGTTGCCAAAAGAATCTGCCTGGGTACCCCAATTAACTGTGGGTCCCGCTTACCCAATGGGATTTTACTACCGAATGGTTAACTACTTTGACACATTTTACTGGACAGCATTTAGAAGACTGATAATGTATCCTGCACTGGAAATGAGTCTGAAGAAATTCCTCGGACACAACGATTTTCCATCCTTTGTCGATCTGGAGAGGAATATTAGCTTAGTTTTCTTAAACACTCATTACAGCACAGATTTTGCTAGAGCCCTTCCGCCGTGGTTTATTCAAATCGGAGGGCTACAATGCTGGGAAACGGATGGTACCATCCCAAAAGTAAGTCCTTTGTTTCTCAAAGGAAATTTTATTTGAATGTAGGTTAAAGGATTGAAATGATTTGGCTATTGGAATTTTCAGAATATTTTATCTTTCATGGACAAATCAGAAAAAATTATATTGGTTGCTTTCGGTTCATCGGTGGACATGGACAGAATGCCGAAACACTTGTTAACTATATTTATTGAATCGATAAGGAAAATGGAAGATACCAGTTTTGTATGGAAGTGGAATGGTAACATTCCAGAGGATCCTCCGAAAAATGTTCTCTTTGTTGATTGGTTGCCACAAAACGAGATCCTGGGTAAAATTCAAGTTCAATAGTTTCCAATTCTATATTAGTTGATAAAAATAAGACGCATAAGTTATGAAATGGTTATATTTTCAGGTCACAAGAAGACAGTGGGATTTATTACTCATTGCGGTTTAAATGGCATAATGGAGGCTACTTACCATGCAGTTCCTATCGTTGCTTTCCCTTTGTTCGCAGATCAAGATACAAATGCGTATAGGATTCAGTCAGAAAATATTGGGATAAGACTAGAGTTCAGAGATTTGACTGAAAATAAATTTTTAAATGCTACTCGTGAGATCCTATCAAATAAATTGTATAAGAGCAATATGGAAAAATTTTCCAGAGCCTTTCGGGATAGACCGATGACTCCGATGGACACTGCCTTGTACTGGACTAAATATGTTCTGACTCATGACGACTTGAGTCCTCTTAAACCAAAGCTAGGCCATTTGTCTTTCATTGAGCTCCATCAGTTTGATTTAATCCTCACAATATTTGCCATAGCTTTGCTCGCCATACTTACATTACTCGCCATAATAAAGTGTTTAATATCTCACGTCACTACCATCGGTGAAAAGAAGCCTACTAAGATAAAGACTAAACAGAAAAAGAAGAATTAATGGTGTATGCTGATGCACTTTGTATATCTTATACAACTGATACTCAGATAGTTTTACCTTAGTGCTATTACATTTGTAGACCTATGAATGACAGTTCTACCTGGTAAGCCAAATAGTAAATATGCATGTTATAATATAGTTAATCGCTATACGCTAAGAATTTTCCAAGAACAATTGTTTACCATTTAGGATGCTATTATTTATATACCTTTTATTTACTTATCAAAAAACTGCTCAATTACACCTTTCGTAGGATACGTAGATGCAATATTTGTTTCTTTTAAATATTTTTAGTCTAAATAAAAAATTCTGACATTTATATCTTCTGCTTTTGCTACTCTCGTTTTACAACTCGCCAGACTTGCGATTCAATATTCAATCAAATTAAATATGCATTCTCATCAGTGTCCAATAATTGGACTCGCCCAGTCCCTAAGCCCCTCATTCATATTATGTAATATTAATGCTTGTTTAACAGTTTGCACTTTGCACTCACAAAGAATTAATAGTCCTCTAGCTGACTATGAGAAGATCGCTACTACTGCATTTTCAGGTCTCTAGAGCTATCTAGTTTATGTACAGTAGATTCAAATAAAGATACGTTAAAAATGTGAATGTTTGTTAGGTTCTCTTTTACATTATGCAATTGGTAATGTGCATTTGTATTGCATTATTTTGGCATCCGCAAGAATGGTTTGCAAACTAATATGATGTAAGCACGGAAAAAATGGGTCTATGCAAACAAAAACCAAGTATATCTGTGCAAATAGCATATGAATATTTTATTTATATTCTTATATTGGGGCTGATAGTATTATCTGAATTTCATTTGAAACCCAGCCATGCAGTGATGCATGCATATGATATTTATGTAAAGGCAGAAAAGGGTGGAGTCCTGTTGATGGTTATCTTTTGTTACATGATGGAATAAGAGATCAGTGTATTATCGCACATCTTTATTCATATTGGAGAAAAACAGGTCGTTACATCCGCTGAAATAGAGTACATAATAAACAAGTAGAGTCATTGTCATCATTTACACTTAGTTTGTAAAATAGATTGGAGTGTATGTGTGTAACAGGGCCAGTAGTAGTGTATAGAAAGTGACGGAATAACATTATTGCATGATAGGTAGCTAGCAGTAGAATGGAGACAGCTTAGGAGTAATGGTAATTTAATGTGTGTGTATGTATGTGTAACATTGACCTAAAAAGAGGAATGCATTGGCAGTCATGACACAAACTCCCTGGAGCATGGTGTGGAAAATGGTTTTAATGGACAGAAACGGAGATTGGTTATGTCCTAGCCTCCTCTCTACACAGAAACATACATTTCATAAAAGATAACATAATAAACATGAGACTAAAGGGAAAAAGCAAACAATCCGAGTATAACAAAGTAAAACGAAGCAGAGATATTTTATGGTGTAGTAATACTCGTAAATAGTGTAAGGCACAAGGCGCAACGTCTGGCTAAACCAAAAAAGTGCCATAGAATCCCAAATAGAAAAGTAACCTAAGCCTAGTATAATAAGAAGAGTGTCAGTGAAGCTGAAATTCAAGTCAGTCACTATTAGAACGGAGCAATAGGTTCCTATGCCTTGCCTTGTAATAATGGCAAGAGAACAGCAGAGGAATTTCTCATCGGAAAGCCATCGAGAGAAAAAGTTATGCTGTGTATGTGGTAGGAAAAAGTAGAAAATCTCTGTGGCCTGCATACAAGTCCCAAAAACTGGAAAATGTAGTCCCTGGCCTGATATATTTAATAGATGATAGCTTCTAAGAGCTAACCGACAGTTCTGAACAGACATATACCTATACATTTACTAGATATCAATATAGATTACCATATATACTGGGAATGAAAATGATTGTGTCGAGGAAAAGCAGACTGTGTCTTTCTCGCCGAACATATCCACTCTAACTTTGCACTAGAATGAAATATGATTTCTCAGCTTTGCACTTTTCCCATTTTCTCACTGTTACTGTTACCAGCTCCGTATTCGGTTAGAAGAAAGGAATAGCATATTAACGCAATACTTTTACTAGAGTCTGATTCCTCTTTTGGGATTTCAATTGCGACGGTAGGCAAGAGAAAGAGAAAGAAATTTCATGGATTCCGACAGATAGAATCGGATGGGAGGAATATCTGTTGTGGGAAATTCATCTTCTCTCTATTATACGAGCTCTTCAGATGAAACTTGAGATTTTACTACTCCTAGACATTGTAAGAGTAGAAGAACGCAGTTCATTCATATGCAACGCTCTAGCACTAACCATTCCGAATAAAAGTCTACTTTGACTACATACACAACTCAATAAAATTCCCTTCACACAAAACCTTATCGTAACTATACTATAGAAGATATAAAGGAACATTATCTACCTAGAGTAGAGTATTGAGTAGTAATATGAATAGATACCTACTCATATGGCACAGAGTACCTACTAAACAACTATCTAAATATATTATTACTGTTGCCCATCTACTTCAGCATAAAATAATGCAACGAGTAGCATTCTTCATGACGTAGCCATAAATTCCCTTTCCATGCGAAACTCAAGGAAAACTTATACTTCTGGGGAAAACATAAAATTCACAACTAAAGCACTAAATCAATTTTTATACAACTTTCCAGTATGTATTTGGCTACAGGAACACACGAAGGCTATAGTATACATACAATGCTACTCTTGAACTTCGAAAGCAAACTATTGCATATAAACCCAATACAGAGAACTACAAAATGAGAGCACATGAGACCCAAGGGTTGATTAGAAATGTTTGAACGACAAAGCAATTCATCATGCATTGCATTATTACAGAATGTTTCCGGTTATTCATGATCACCTTCTTACATGGCCTTTGTTAGCAATAATAAAACATGCCAAATATACCAATTCCAGTCTTGGTGCTAGTTAGAGTTTGTTAAACCTCTACTATGAATATGCAATCAAGAAAGGTCAATGAGACTGTAATTATTGCTTCTAGTTTCTGCTCTATCACCTCCTGCAAGAATTCTTATGCACTCCAATATTTAGAATATACCTACCATAGAAGCAATATTGTGTAACAAACAGAGACTTTATTCGTTGTTTGCATCGAATTGCTAACAGAAGCATGCAAATTGCCTACTGCCAAATTACGTAATAATTACGTACAATATTTATTAAAGGCAATATTTTGGATGTGTAAGGTAATCAAGCAATTTTTTATCTGATTGCAAGATATTATGAATAACAGCAGTTTCGCGCACTGGTCTGTAAGAAAAGACAATTTTGTAGACCACTTTGATCTCTAATTGAATTACTTATACTATACTGCTGCGTTCTC
>JABASI010005334.1:0-12477 GCA_019776505.1 Tomocerus nigrus | reverse complement strand
ACTCGCATTGAATACCTTCCCTCGCTTCCTAAAAGGACCGAATTCTGGACATCATGATAATGATGACCCTTACAACGACCCAATTAGGAGCGCCCAAGGGAAGCGAGCTAGTAGCAGTGGGACTCTTTGTGGTGTCGGTGTCGTTGCATCAGCTTCTACTATTAAAAATTTCAACGTGCACGGGGTCACTAACAACGATACTATTTATAGCAAGGATTTTATTGAACCCTTAGCCAAAGGCAATGACATAGAAATCGGCTACACACCTATGACTAGTAAGACCAAAGAAATTATTGACAAACTTGGAGATCTTTTAAAAGAAGTTAACAACAACGGCCCTTTCACCAATGTTAAATTTACTGGTTTTTCACACGAAGCAACATTGGCAGACCAAATAAGTCACTGGAGGACACACCAGAGCTATACTAAAATGAAAGTTGCAATAATCTTTCCGGATAAACTAAGCTTTGTCGGCAAGCTCACATACAAAATCCGAGTCATTGGCAATCTTCATGCCAATATGACTGTCATTGATGATGATATTGGAGATAGTGATAAGAAAAACATGTACTGTTCGTCAGGATTTCGATCACTGCAAATTTTATTGGATAAAGTTATCATTGGAAAGGCGAGGGAAGATGCACAGAGACAGAATACAGGAGACCCCAAAATTGACATTGAGGTGCAGCAATTTCCATCCAGAATCAAAAACATTGGATCAAGTGCCACAGGTGGTGGCAGTGGCGGCAGTGGATACAGTGGACACAGTGTGCGGCGGTGGATACAGCGGACACAGTGGCGGCGGTGGATACAGCGGACACAGTGGCGGCGGTGGATACAGCGGACACAGTGGCGGCGGTGGATACAGCGGACACAGGGGCGGCAGTGGTGGCAATGGCAATCCTAATAGCCGTGGAATGCCGTATGGTTACTTTGCCTCATCTTATATGAACCACATGCTTATTTTGAGCTTCATTTTATATCTTCCGAATGTAATTCGTGGAGTAATTCATGAAAAGCAGTCAGGAATCAAGGAATTAATGAAAATGATGGGATTATCTAATTGGATGCACTGGCTGGGATGGATGATCGATTCCTTATTTTTCGCAACAATCTCTCTGGGCATTATCACTTTCTTTCTATTTTTTAAGTTCAATTTTGAACCAGTGATCGCATACTGTGATGTTAGCTTGTGGCTTTTTGTCCTGCTTTTGTACTTAGCTGCTTCGACAGCGTTTTGTTTCTTCATCTCAACATTTTTCAGTAACGTCACTCTAGGTGTTGTGGGAGGAGTAATTATATATTTAGCAAGTTTTTACACGTTCGTTTTTACACTGGACAAAAGCGAGTCTTCTTCTACGATGACCCAGAAAATGGCTTCATCTCTGCTTCCTAATATGGCACTCCATTGGGCTGTTAAAATTATAATGCATCACGAATTAAATTTTCCTGATCTCGATTGGTCACAAATAATGGAGCCGATTAGTCCAAATAACCCTTTAAATATGCTCGCTGTTTGTGGAATGCTAATTGTGGACATTATTTTGTATCTACTTCTCACTGCGTACATGGAAAATGTGATTCCGTCTGAGTACGGAATGTCCAAGCCATGGTATTACCCATTTAAACTGTCGACTTGGTACACACCAAAAAGAAAATTGGCAGCGACAGAGGCAGAATCTGCTAATCCAGAGAATGACACTGAAGATGCATCAGAGGATTCTTCAAAACCAGGATTTGAAAAAGAACCAACGAATTTGCCAATTGGAATAGAAATTTGCAACTTAAGAAAGGTATTCGACAACAAAAAAGTTGCAGTCGATGATCTTTCGGCAAAAATGTATCTTGGAGAAATAACGGCATTGTTAGGGCACAATGGAGCGGGCAAAACCACAACATTGTCAATTCTAACGGGACTTTTCAAGCCTTCAAGTGGAAAAGCTACTATCAATGGTTACGATATTGTCAAAAATATCGACGCAATTAGAAAAAATGTTGGACTTTGTCCTCAGTTCGATTTGCTTTTTGATGAATTGACTGTGGGGCAGCATTTGCAGTTTTTTGCAATGCTTCAAGGACTCAGTTCATCTGAAGCAAAGCAGGCAGCTCAGAGAATTCTTTGGAATTTAAAATTGGGAGAAAAATGCGATTCTTTAGCATCAAAATTATCGGGAGGTCAGAAAAGGAGGCTTTCCCTTGCCAATTCAATTGTTGGAGGAGCATCCGTTCTCTTCTTGGATGAACCCACATCTGGTTTGGATCCTGAGGCAAGGAGAGAAGTTTGGGATCTACTGTTGGCAATGCGAGGTGAACGAACAATTGTTCTGACAACACATTTCATGGAAGAAGCTGACGTTTTAGGAGATCGAATTTTAATCATGGCCGAGGGGAAACTCCAGTGCTCTGGGACTCCATTGTTTCTTAAAAAATGTTTCGGGGATGGCTACACTTTAACGCTGACACTCACAGACAAAGCAGATCAGAACGCCATACTTTCCGTTGTTCAGAAATACATTGCTACGGCTACTTTCAAAAAGGCTAAGTCGAAGAGTCCATCTGAATTGGCCATTACTCTTCCTGAGGAGTCCACACAAACGACAGTGTTCCCAAGTCTCTTCGCAGATTTGACTAAGAACCAACAGAAACTTGAAATTTTGACCATGGGGCTCAGTATCCCGAGTATGGACGATGTATTTGTACGAATTGGGGAACTAAGTCATCCGACTGACGAATTAGAAAATGTTGATAAAGAGGAAGATCAATCTAATGAAGATCAAGATAATTATGAAGCTGTAAACGGCCAGAAACTCTTTTGTCTAATGTTTTGGGCACTGATGATTAAACAGTTTATACGAAATGTTCGCAATAGACGGCTGATATTCCTTCTCTTACTACCTCCTCTAGTCACAGCTATACTCGTTGCTGCATTATCAAATAATGTGCTGTCGCAAGTAGAGCCCAATCCGGACTTTCCTTCTCTAGCAATAACTTTACGTTCTTATCAAGATCCTATCGTACTATGCATGGCATTGTCTAAGGACGCTGACGAAATGTGTGGCGCTTTTAAAGAAATTACAAAGGGGATAGGAACCACTGAAATTGTTCGATATGATGGTACCATTGACCTTGTGAATTATCTGGTAAATCTCGGCCGAAGCAAGACTGAGGATGATTACAAGAAGTACATCATTGCTGCTGAAATGAGGAAAGTCGGGGACGACATGTTCATCAAGGCAATGTATTCCAGCTCACATCTTCACTCGGAGCCTTTAGCACTGAACACTGCTGTTAACACGGCTCTAAAATTATTGGCTAGAACCAAGGGGAAAGACCCACTTAGAATTGAAGTAGTTAATCATCCATTGAGACTGATTGATGCAACTAAAATAGTAAAATCTGCAGAAGATGCATTTTCGTACTATTTCTATATTGTTGCCATGTTTGCTTTGTTACAACCTATTCCTATGTCACTTCTTGCATCAAGTTATGTGATGTTTCCAGCCGAGGAGAGGTTATCGAAAGTGAGTACCTAAATGTAAATACAATAATAATTAGTCAAAAACGCTACTTCTATATTATATCCGTTTTGAATGGTTTATTGGAGACGTGTTTAGACATGAAAAGAGAAAATAATAATTTTCTTCGTTAAATTATTTCATTGTGTATTTAGGGAAAGCATCTACAGATGATGGCGGGAGTAAGTCCACTTCTGTATTGGACCACTGCATTCTTGTGGGATTTTCTTATGATGATTATGCTTACTATTGCTACAATAATCTGTTTTCTGATTTTCCAACCATATGAGATTTTCACTTCGGGCGACGCTGCAGGTAGCAAACTTCTAGATTCTTACCTAAAATAAAAAAGCAATAATTGCCTGTAATTATAATGCATCCTTTTCGCTTTTTATTATTGCAGGGACCATTTTTCTAATATGGCTCGTCTATTCTTTCTCTACTACGGCGCTTTCCTATTTAATAAGCAATTTTGGGGAATCTGCTTCCTCTGCACTTTCCGCACTGGTTACAACGCATATTTTAGCGGGTACTATTTTCTATGAAAATATTTAAATGATCATTCCAAGCAAATGTATATTTTACAAAGTGATTGGATTTACTTGAATTAAATGAATACTTAATTTACGTAACCGTGTACAATTTTATCAATTTTTACAGGCCTCCTTGCGGCGCCAATCACCTTCGCTACAGAATGCTTGGGTATGAGGATGGACAATACGAACAAAGATTTGCCGGCGATGTTTCAATATGGGACTTGGATAACTCCCTTGGGAATAGTATTCAGGATTATTTTTAGTCCCCTTCCCACATTTGGACTCTCAATGAGCCTGGTCAAGTTTGCTTTTTTAGCTTTGGAAAACAGTAAATGCAAGTTACTCGGTCCACAGAGCGATTTATTTGATCTTTGTCAAAAACAGGAATACTATTCTTTACAAGATTTTAGCTACTATGACCCTGTAAATCTCCGCAGTTGTTGTGGTTAGCTAAATTACAGTATTTAAAATAACATAATAATATAATTATAATATACAACAATACAATCTATACAATTAAATGGTACTAAACAAAAAACATGTGATGAATCGAATGAGACTAATTTCGATATCAACTGTTGACCGTCGCGTCCGCTAAGTAATTCAAAAGTTCAACAAAGTGGTTTGCAGGTAGACATTCCAGAGAAACATATTTATATTATAACTGCTGGAATGCTACAGTGGACATGTTGGCAACGAAATTAGCGTCACATTATTTTTCTTGTCAGTGAAATCCGTTGATGATATCTCCCCCTTAGTAATTAGTAATTAATATAAAAGTAAATAATATATTATGAATTTCCACTTGTGATGTGACTTGACTTCACAAGCGTTTACATTCAACTTGATTCAACCCGCTAATACTATTTTTATGTCATTGCCATTCTTGTATAGGTCCTGCAATAGCAAAAATGTGTTCTGCCGATCCCTATCCCTTTGCAGATTTTGATTATAAATGTCAAGTCCCTCAAGGCTCTCTAGGCCCTCTACGCAACCCACTCAGAGGGTGGCCCATTCCTTGCTTCTTTCAGAGACCGTATTTAAGTTGGCAATTTCTAGGGAGTTTAATAAACGAATGGATTTTTCTACACCTTCCAGCGTGCACGGAAGAAAAAATTCCCGGAATCGGTGCAGAGTTGTTTACAATGTTTATGGCTGCTGTGATTTACTTCATTCTCCTTATGATGAAGGAATATGGAGTAAGCTGCCGATCTACGAAAGCATTAGTAGCATTTCAAGCAAACTATCCCACCGATGAAGATGTCATTGCGGAAGCGGAAAGAGTTCACGCCGTAGTTTTTAGACCTGCAACTGCAGGAACTGCAATGCAATTTTATCCTGCCTTCAATAATACTACAAATCCAGCGTTAAATGAAGTTGTCATCGTCCACGATAAAAAAGACGAGGCTATAAAAGTTGAAGAAGCTAAAGAAAAGGATGAAGATGTGGAAAAGGCTGGGCAAATACCACCATCAAATGATGTGCCAGTAAAACAGGAGGAAGATGCAGTACAAATGGAATTTATTGTTGAACCTGACTCCATTGTAGTTCAGAATTTATGTAAAAGCTACAAAGATTTTGCTGCGGTTTCAAATTTAAGTTTCGGAGTAAAGCATGGTGAATGTTTTGGATTGCTTGGGGTCAATGGAGCTGGAAAAACAACGACTTTTCGAATGTTGACCGGAGATGAGACGCCTAGTGACGGAGACGCATTTGTTGGAAATTTCGGTCTGAGAAACAATAGAAAGGAATTTGTGAAACAGTTCGGTTATTGTCCACAGTCCGATCCCCTAGTGGGATTTATGACAGGCAGAGAAATGCTGAACTTATACGGACGACTCCGGGGTGTTCCTGGCTCGGCTCTTAAACAACAGACAACTAAATGGTTGAAGAAACTCGGATTGGCCGATGCCGGTAATGATCAATGCAGAACTTACAGTGGAGGGATGAAACGAAGACTGAGTGCAGGAGTCTCGCTGATGGGAAATCCTCCGATCGTTCTCATGGATGAGCCTACTTCTGGAGTTGATCCAGTCAGTCGTCGAGAATTTTGGAAAATCGTATCGTCAGTGAAAGAGGCTGGTCAAGCCGTCATATTTACATCGCACAGCATGGATGAGTGTGAAGCTCTATGCACTCGTTTGGGTATCATGGTCAATGGTCAATTTCAATGCTTCGGAGGAGCTGCACACATAAGACAGAAGTTTGGTGAGGGCTATTCTTTGACTGTCAAACTGACAACCAGTGTACCCGTCGATAACGTGGAAACAAATACAGGGAATATCATGGAAAACTCTCTGGCTGTTATGAATTTACAGAATGATATCTTCCGAACGTTTCAAAACGCATTTCTGAAAGAGGTTCATAGCAACCTTATGCATTATCAGTTACTGAACGTTATGACTTGGGACGTGGTTTTCAAACTCATGGAAGAAGTGAAAGCAAGACATAACAACGTTGACGACTACTCAATTTGTGAAACCACTCTTGAACAAGTGTTCTTAACATTTGCTCGCCAGCAGCAGGCTCCTCGTAAAGCCTAGAAAGAACCAAATTTTGCTACATCAAAACAACAATTTTATTAATAGGTATCAATCAAACTAGATTCCTATATAGATTCGTCATGTAGATGTCTAAATATTTATTAGTTTTCTTTTAAGAAGTGTACTTGATTTATTCGACAAACCCCGCAACAAAATTTTATGTATTACTGAGCTAAAATCAATATTATGTATACAAGGGCAGTAATTATGTGACATTAGGTGACACTGATGCTAATGTCGTAATAGCCATACACTAGCATTATAATGTAGTCCATTCCATAATACTAAAAATATGTTTCTGAAGTCACTGAAGTGAAAACTCCCTTCATATCAAAATGCAGGATAATGTAATATGTAATGGGTCTGTTGTTAATCAAAATGTATTATGAATGTGTGAAAGTATTATTCGTAATAAAAACAAACAAAAAAATCTGATGTTCATGAGTTTTCTTGGACACAGATAGAGATAAGATGATAGTACAGGGATGTCCAATTATAGGTTCCCATACCGCTTTCACCATGTAAATGATTTTTCTCTGTTGACGCCTCAAAGCTACTTTCACATTTATTTATCCTTCTTAATTTTGAGTGTCCTACTGTCCGCAATTACAATTTTTGTCCAAAATAAGACTCCCTATTTAAGAACGGACTGAAATTATACGTTTAAGTGGGCACATGTCGGCCAGAAAAGTTGCCAAAGAATTTGGTCTGAGATATCCATTTTGCACAGAAATTGCAATTGTAAATAGGACAGACTCAAAATTAAGAAGTATAAATAAAAGTGAAAGTAGCATACAGCGTTTAGGCGTCAAAAGAGAAAAATCATTTACATGGTGAAAGCGGTATAGGAACTTATAATTGGATATCCCTGTAGTAATCATAGGAAGACAAGGGCACATCAATTTAGAATACATTTGAAGCATCACTGGAAGACTGAATAACTTTTTAATCATTTTCTTCTTCTTTTGTTGCATTGGAATATAGGAATAACATAATATTTAATTAACAATTACAATTTAACTATTTAGAATGCTAATGATAAACACTCGAGTAAATAGAATGTACCTACTTAGTCTCTTGTCTTGTCTATGTAAAGTGTGTAACGGTAATCTGGGTATCCTGTTTACAAACAAGCTTTATGGTCACATTATCTAAAGTGTTAATGTTTTCAACAACATTAATAATTGCTGTATTTACTTAAATCCACCAAGATAACTATTCATAATAAGATAGGTTACAGCAAACAACAACCTTTCCTTGATAATTTGTCATGCATCACAAGTCACAAACAAATGCCCGAAACGTTAAATATGTTCACCAAATTCCTAGTTAAAGATTATTTTAACGGATCAACACGTTCCTTACTTTGCTAATTGCAACCAGTAGTACTTAATATTATTTGAATTCCCAAAAAGCTAATGCAATGTTCTTCAAATATTATATCATATAGCATCGTGATATCAATGTATTTTTCCCAAGATTAAATTATGCTAATGGAAATTCAAATATATTCATAAGTAGAAAATTAAGAGAGCATCAAAATTACATCTTGTCAGCGTCAACACCCAAGTGCATATAACATGTACACATATGCAGCACATGCACATTCACATGATGCACATTTAATGACCATCGTAAACAATAACAACACCAACCATTGCTTGTTTGATGTGAATCTTCATCCTACGCATACCGGCATACCTATACAATAGAATTCAGACAGAAAGAACAGAACAGTTGTCATCGACGATTGTAAAAGGGAAAGCAAAAAATGGGAAATTGCATTCTGCCATTAGTACTTATGTTTATGTATATATGCGGTATGTACATTGTACATTAGTCAATTGCATATTCGCATTTCATTTCAGTCACTATGTAATATCCTTTCTTATGTTCCAGTCTAGCTTCAGGCAAAGATACACCATTAAATAAATGGCTTCGTTCTGTACTTGTATCAAAACGTGAACTGCGTTACCAACCACCGGACATTTTGCAGACTTATTACTTTTAAACTTGAACATAAAAGCCAAAGATCCATGCAGCCAGTTATAGGTGTGTCTATGTATATACAAGATTTACAACTATTCCTGCATCGCTATTAAAATCATGTATGCCGTTTATTGCACATATATACATAGTCGATAGTCGATACTTGAAAAATTCATTCACTGAACAGGTGCAGAAAAAGGTGCCTAAATAACATTAAATACTGTGGATTTTATAATGGCATACAATTAGTTTGTATGACATAGAGAGCCGTTTTTGTAACAGCGTCAACGAGCACTAAAATGCAGCACTTTTTGTGTCAGGTAATAAATGTTTTACGTTGCACTGGTTTAGCATCAACATTTAACTACTTGCCTTTAGATAAGCTGTACAATTCTTGTAACAGGGTCCCAGTATACAGAATGCATTTCTTGTGCAAAGGAAACTAATTAGTAAAAAAGGCAAGTAGGAATAGTGCAACAACCCAATTCTACAGGTGCAATTCAACCAATTATGTCGGGATTTTTCAATTGTCTCCCAATTTTTCTTTGATATAAGGGTAAAACAGCAGACTTTGCCTATTTATAGCTACTAGCTAGATAGGCACTGTACTAGGCAGACCAATAAGTAAAAAGGTGCATAGTGTACATAATTAAATTTAATTGCATATTGCATAAACAAATGTACATAAATACATAAAATTATTTTTATTATTGCTTTGCGTCATGCTACATTAATAAGCGTATGTAGTTCCAAAACCTATTTTGAAAATGTTGAAAAATATTTTTTCTGAAATTTCAACCCTATAACACGTTTATAACGTTATATCTGTAATTAATTGTAGGATTTAGGAATAGTGACATTTGGGTATATTTTTCAAAGAAATGTAGATTCTAGTTATGTACATAATGTGACGGAATGTTTATAATTTTCTTTTCTCAGGCAATACTTTCTTGAAAAGCAATTACAATGGTCGGAGCCGTTTAAGCTAAAGCAGCCATGTCTAATTATAGCTTTCCCACTGACACAATGCAAATAACGGAGAATCTGCTAAAAGTTGTATATTGAGATATTTTTTGAATAAAAACAAAATCAAAATTTAAGAGAAATATGAACTGTGCATACAAACAACCGGCAACCCATTAACCCATCTATCTACACAAATCTACACAATTAATTATATTAATTTGTGACAGAAATACGTTCCGGTGAATCAAAACCGCACGAAGCATTACAACAACTGCAACAAGTTATTGGGGGATGTGTTATTTATAGAATGCAATAGTCCATTGTAAACATTGCAAATTATAATAATATTAGTTCTTTTATTGGGCATATAACTTAACTCGTAGGTCATTCTTCATCAATTTTCATAATCCAAAATAAATTCTGTGTAGATCCAAGCCAAGGATTTGTGTATTCACGCAGAAAATTATTTGTATAAATGTAAAAAATCGTGAAACTGCATGTCTGTAGCTGAAAGTTTACCATGTGCAGTTAGGTATTTATCTGTGTGAATGTGTGAAGAGAAATAGCTTTTACTAATAATATCGTTAGAATGAACGGAGAGAATTGGAAACCGGAGTGTCTGCATTGTTTGCTTGACAGGTTAACTTGTTTTATCTAGGGATGCGCCTTGCAGAAATGCAGTATGCATTGAATGCACTGACTGTTGTAATTTGCATTAATATTTGAGAGAGCTGATCATAATAATGAATATAATGACATGACACGAACAATGCAGTATAAAATGAGTAAACATAAGAAAATGACGGATACATGCAAATGGCCGGCGCATTCTTAGTAGTGTAATTATCATGCAATGTTCTATCAGCATAGCATGAGTCGGCAGATATGAATAAATTAAAATTGCAATAAACTATGGCACTGCACGAGTTAATTGAAATTCTACCTGTAGAGAGACCCGTACTATAAAATAGTTTATAAAGAATACTTTTGGCTCTACTTCCATTCAACACTTCGCACTTGCAAATTTGTAGTTCAATTCACTTGCTATTAGTAATAGGGAGTAATACTATAACGTAGTACAGTGTAGATAATGATCTTGTACACCAACATAATATGAGATAACAAAACAATGAGATCTTGTTTAGCCTTTTTAGCATAACTGAATTTACAGTCAGACTCTGTTATTCTTCCTACCATATGCGTATTTGCATTTCTTTAGCTGTAAATATTATGAATGCATGTAATCTGCAGCTTGTGTTTTACATAAAACGTGAAACAATAACATCAAAGTGCTTTTGGCGTGACTGGGCAGGAATACTTTTTATTTTCTGTGCATTTGATTCATATCTTGTGTGTAACAAAGGTGCACATGTACAATGATGTACACCGTACACGTACACACACAAAGTTAAATGAATTTATACTGTGAGATTTCTAAGCTTCTTCATTTTCCACTACGTTTCAAGTTTCAACTCACAACAAAAGATATAACATGCATTCAAAATGAAAACAACTGATACTGGAATAGTAGAGGAGGAAAAAAAGGAGAAGCATTTAAAAGATAACTTGTTTTTACTACTTTTAACAATAAACAAACAAATTAATTGCAATGCATTCATTTCATACTGGTTTAAAAACATTTACAGGTGGCATAGACAATGCAAAGTGCATTATTATGTGATGAATAAAAAATCAGGAAAAAAATACAAGAATGTATAAGAGAGTAGGTGTATATTGCTCAGATTTTGATAAACATTATTATTTATGGTGGATATGGCACTCGGTAGATCTTTTCTAATTGAAATGAGTCCATTCACTCCTAACTATCAGCTAGTCCTATTGAAATTGCATTGTTTATCTTATTATAATGTCTCTGCTTTACTATTATGTAGTGTATAATTTGAAATTCTGCAGTTTCCATCAAAGATAATATTATGTTCCTTACTATGTACTATGTAATTATCAAAGTAATCAGTACACAAGTACACAATGTGCAACTGTTATAACTTATATTATTTTACTAACAATTTTAGCATGAGAAAGAGTTAGTTAGCAATTGGCATTTTCCATAGGAAAATCTCATAAAATTAAAGCAGTAAAAGAGCGATGAAATTTTTGCTGTGAAGAGTAATAAACGCTGCATAGTTGTTAGCATCCTAGTAAAAGTTAAGCTAAGACTACTCTGACTCATATTATTATTATTACAAATTGTTTATAGCGTAGTGCAACTTGTAATAACTATATATAAACATTGCTTCTTGCTTCATATTATTGCATTTTCTTAGGAGGCTAACAACAAACGTGTAACAGTTAGATATTAACTTTTAGCAGAAAGCAGTTAGACACTCTTTCCTTTTTTTGTTGATGTTTAGCAAGACAAATGACGGTGGAGGCTCTTCCTATAAATATAAATACTCTCAAGAATGCAATCTCTCTAGAGAGTAAAACCCAAAGAAAAACTTAATGAAAACTCTTTTATTCATGGAGAGATAAAATGATGCTTTAAAAAGAGTTTTATTATGCACATGTGTATACGTTTCTTGTTAATGTATCCGTACTGTACTTAAACATCTCTCAGAAACAACCAAAAAAGACAAGATCCTATACTGTTTAAAACAGTTACGGATGGCTTAAACTTCCCATTAGATGAAACGTTGATAAACACAATTAATCTGCTGTTGTTCTAATGCAAAGAAATTACAAGTACTTGTTGTAGGTACTCGAATTAAACACGTTACACAAGACGCAGTAAGGAAAGCAATTCAAAATCCCCCAAAGATGCTAAAATTACATGCAACCTTATACAAATAGAAAAACTTTCGCGTAACATTTTTAGATAATGATTTTACTCAGTGACACTGACACTATACAGTACTGGTTAGTATAGTTTTTTAGCTCGCCCACTGGGGAGCTTATAGAATCGCACAT
>JABASI010005333.1:0-12480 GCA_019776505.1 Tomocerus nigrus | reverse complement strand
CGACTCTGTCCTGTCCTGACTCTGACTCACTCTACTTACTTCTATTAATGTATGCGTCATAGCTCTCACAACTCCGCTCCGCACTATTCCCAAACGCTCTACTTAAATTGCCGATTTCCTTTTTCCACTCATTCCTATTTTAATAATGCCTTGACATTCTCTACAAAGATTCCCATGAAATTCTAACTCTTTTCGCCATTTTTCCTAGAATCCTTTAAGGTGTCGAAAAGCCTTTTGAAAGAAAATAACGTTTAAAAGAAAATAAATTACAAGTTACTCTGATTGAAATTTTATACTTTAGGAATCAAATACAAATATAGGAAGCTCGCCGTATTAAAGAGCAACAGTAATGATTTTATTGAATGCAATAGTTTTACCAGTGAGAGAAATTGTTGATTTTACAGAAGAGTTTTTGGAACTAGGACGTATAGGTTGTTACGTGTAATAAGTATGAGGATAGTAAAAAAGTAAAACAAGCCGAGGTACATAAGTTTACTATTTACGTAGCTTGCTGGAAAACGTTTTGTGTGGAGCAGTAAGTGGAATATTGTGAGAGAGAAAGCTGGAGAAAGAAAGCAGTTTCTCTAAATCTAAAAGTAAAGGTATCTCCGAGGAGTCATTTTTCTCGCACAAAGCCAGACAATCTCCAGATATAATTTACTTGATTAAAATACATTTATAAGCCCTTGAAACCAGGGCTTTTGTTTTCTGCCTGTGCACCACGACACGACACACACATAGAAAGTTGTAGAATGCCGAGGCATCTCCGGATCCTTCTTCTTCTTCTTCTTCTGACTCTTACTGTGACCCATGGAAAGAGGGAACTCTGTTGCAAGTGGCTATTTGTGGCAGGAGGAAGAAAAGAAGGGCGCCTGAAGTTGTTGTGTCGTCTTTCCGTCTATTCTCCGCACAGCACGCCCAGCAACACGAATCAGCTTTCCCTCCTTTCCATTTTTTTATCTTCCCTTCCGCTCCCAATCCCAACTCACTTTTCTCCAGAAGTTGCTCTTGTCCTCAGCTCACTCCCGCCGCCTCTCCTTTCTCCAGTATCTCCAGACAGTCAATTCAGAGAGCGACTCATAAAAACTTGTCTAAGCATTATTGTATTTTGTCAGAGTTTTGTTTAGTTTCACAACTATCGTCTCTCTGCTTTTAAACTCCTAAATTTAATCATTTCACTCTCACAACTGAGTTCCTCGCCTCCGACCCGCATCTTTTCATGCTCCGTCGACCAGTTAAGTATTTATCAGGAGTTACACGTTAATGCAGCTCAGTCAACAGTCCCCCCACATAGCATCCAAACAAAAGAAACCATTTAAGTAGCTAAGAACCAACGGCCAACTCCTAATCACATCTTTCCTCGCATTTCCTAATCTATTTATGCACGCCTCAGACTTTCAACAAATGGGATTCTGATAAAGAAATCTCCTCTCTCACCCGAACAGACATCCTCGCCTCACTCACTCTCATTCCTGGAAAACACAACGCCCCAAACAAATCCCACATCTTTGATCCCCAAAAAGAAACGCAATAATGGATTAAACCTACTTTAAACAATTTCAACAAGGGAAATTCATTATTTGCTATGATTCCATGTTATTTGTCTGATAATGTCAGCAATAGGTTTGGAAATATTTCTTCATGCCTTCCTTAATTCAGATATAAAATATAATTATGCATTTAATACAATATAACAATACGGCGAGAAAAAATGATTCATAATAAAATTAAAGAAAGAAAGCCATTTTGTGATGTCTGAAATTGCATTACGTCTAGCAACTAATTAGTGTAAGTGCATTTTGGAATCAGATTAATTACAGGAGTATAAGGTAAAGTTTTGAGTGATTGCATTATTTAAGTGAAGTGATAGTACGGCGGAGAATCGGGAGAAACTTGTGTGTGTATGAAAATGCATTTGGTTTTTGTACCTGTGCAACGTGTGGTGACTTTCTGGATTTTGGGGAGAAAGTTGAAAGTTGAAGGTCAGAGAGATAAGAAGTGGGCCTGTAGATGCCTTCATTGTATTATTGATATTCTTGTGAGAAAAGTATGAGTGTTAGCTTAAAGGGCAGGATGAATTTTGTTTAGTCGACTGCGGTGTGTTGTGGCTGATTGGAGGAGATGTAGCGCGGAGTGTGTGGATGTTGACTGTCGGTTGCTCGCGTAGACGCCACGGCAAGGAACCACAATGTACTTACATTGGAAATTGAAACAGATCTGCATTGCAGATTGGGAGCATTAGGGGAGGATGAATGATATAGTGGCTGTTGGGATATGTGTATATATGTTTACTCGTGTAAACAGCGGCGGGCTATGAGCCATAACTAAATATGCCATGCCGTAGTCAAAAGCAACTTTTGCTAAATGCGAGCTAGAGCGAGTGTATGAAATGCTAATGCCCGTATTAGTAGGGAATACCTTTGTGGAATAGCTAACTAAGTAATGGTAAGTAGAGCTACAGCGCTTTCCTCTCTCCGCCAAAGATTTGTCAGTGAAAATGATTCGGGAGAAAGAAGATAAGTATCTGGCCGAGGTGTAGCAACGACCTTTTTTAAAACATTTAACCATCCCAAGATGCGGCTCAGAAAAATTAGTCTGCGGAGTGAGTCTATTCGGATGGGAGGAGGAGGAGGTGAGCTATTTGTACTAAGTAAAGATGCATCTAGCTCGGAGAAAGTTGTAATTATGGCGGTGCAGGCAGGCGGGCGGGCGGATGTCGGGGATATTATGTTGATGTGCTAATAATGGGCATGGAAGTGTGCATAATGAATGTAGGCTACCCTCCGACTCGGCTCTAGCTAATCGCGACTTAACAAGGAACGAACTTTTGCACTTTACGCAGCTGTCGAGACCAGGACTTCGCCATGAGAATCAATCATCTTCATCGTCGTGGGCCAAGGCGCGACTGGGAGTGTGTCGTCGCTCGAAATCTTTCGACTGGAGCCATCTGCCCCAGTGGGCAAGCAAGCCCTGGGAGCCCTTCCACACTTTCCCCTTCCCGCAAATCAGTTTTCCATCCAGGAGCACCATCCACGCACATCTGCTCGCACCCGCCGACGCCATGAGCACCGGACTCGTCCCCGACATCGTCACCAACGACATCCTCCAGCGGACCGTGTCCCGCCGCCGAGAAACCATTCCCCTCCAGTTACCCATCCCTTTCCCGCTCTCACTCACCAACCAAGGCTTCGTGCCCATCCAGCCGGGCGACGTGGCGAGCGGGCCCCCGCCCGGGGTCGAGGCCCTCCGCTCCAGCTCCCGCTCCCAGTCCCTCGTCTGCGAGCACTGCTCCATGATCCTCCAGTTCACGAGCCACAGCCAGACGGAGGAGACGCAGACAGAGGCCGATGACCTGACCAAAGCCGCCCTTCCCCATCCCAAGGGCGACAGCAAGGCCTCCGGCAACATAAAACCCGCCACCGCCACCATCGGCACCAACACCACAATCTACGTTTGCCAAAAACACCAACAGACAGTGCAGCCACGCCCCATCGAGGTGCAGGTGAAGGAGGTGGCGCCGCCGGGGGCGCCCGCGACGGAGAAAGGGGCCCCCTTCTCTCCCAAGCAGCCCCCGCGCCCACCGCGCCCCTCCCTGGGCTTCGCCCTCCCCATCCCGCAGCTGGGCACGTGTAGTAGTGGGAGCAGTACGACGACGAACACGACGACCAGCACTCCCTCCGGCATCCACACTCACCGCTCGTCCAAGGACAGTGGCGTCGTGGCCCACCGGGGGAGCAAGGACAGTGGCAGCGGCAACCCGGGACACAGAGGTAGTAAGGATAGTGGCAATGTGGGGGCGGACGGACGCGGCAAGGCTTCGAATCTGCCGACTATCGATAGTAAGCACATTAGCGCCATCCGTAACGCAGAGAAGAGAAGACGATTCTTTGCCCGGAAACAAACCAATTCCGCTCCTGACTCTTTTGACCACAACTCCATTTTTAATGCCACTCATAATGTCATCAATACCACACGTGAGTTATCCATTACATGACACGCACGAGATTTTCAGCCCCGGCCCCTACCCACACCCCAGACAACTCTTTTCCAGGCAACTCCGAGGCAGCTCCGACCTAATTGCCTCCCCGCCCGTTTTCTATATTATGCCCTCTCGTTTACTAGTTTTAGAACTTTTCTAATAGCCACCATCACCAGTCAAACTCTATTCGCTCCTCCGAGCATTTCTTTAGATTTCAATCCTTTTTCTCCATTTTCTTCTGACTGTGATGTGGATTGATATTTATCTCCTCGTTTGATTCTTCCAGTCATTATTTATATGCCTGCAGTAATATTATTCTCTGCCTTCTCAAATGTTCTACAAATTAGATAAATATTTTGCCATCTCCTTTGTGGCACACATCTCTTCTGTTTGTCTGTGCTTTCAAAATTTTCAATTCTAGTATTCAAGTTACTGAATGATGAAGTCAATTCCCTTTTTAACTATTTACGAGCAAAGCCACAACTTTTTCAGCTTTTAAATTTTCTCTTTTTCTCACTACATTCAGTAGCTTCTAAAAGTATTTGTTATTTCTGTCAGTGTCGTCAATGTTGTGTAACAGAATGATCTATGATATTATCTATTCATTTAGATTGACATTTAACTTCTCTCCCATTATTCTCTTAAACGTTTTCAACAACATCTTCATTTTTTTCTTGTTTAACTGTCTCCTTTTCTCTCTGTCTCTAGTCTTCATTTCACACATCGTAGCCTCTTCTTTCTTTTCCACACTCTCATCTTCACAATTTTCATAATATCCTTCCACTACAATTACACATCACACTACATTCATTCTATTTATGATACTTACATTTCTTGATACATTTCTTTGGCTTATTTTTTTATTAGAACAGAAGCATTTTTCTAAAAGCACAATCTTTTTGCTACACTGGTCTTAAAATAAATAAACATCTACATAAATTAAATACATAATTCTGAAATTTCCCATCCTTAAATTACTTTCTCCAAATAGACAAGCATTTCTGAAAGGAATCTTTCAATGTTTGTGATGTCATGTTAATCTACAACGAAAATTCACTAACAAAATAATATTCCTCAAAAAAAAAATAGTTTGAGTTGCGTTGTTGGATATAACCAGCCGTCGTCTTCTTATGAATCTGTCTCCACTCCTGTCTATGTGTCGTAAAGTAAAGTTTCTTGTTTACTCTAACAAACTAATCGTCTTCTCTTTCCTGTTTTCTAATATTTATCACTTGTCCAAGGATATGATGTAGTTACCAGTTACCATCAGAATTTGGTACAATTACTTACGTAAGTCGTAATGAAATAAGTTACGTGTAAATACAGTTTAACGTTTTCTACATCGCTAAAATAATTCATAAATTAGTAACTGAGAAATGATTTCTTTTCTTCCATGTCACCTATCAGATAATAATATCACAATTGCATTAATGATTTTTTTAAAAATGATTTCCTTTGCTAAAATATTATTTCCCGTTGACCTGATACCCACAGCATTTATCTCTGTGTGGTTTGCCATTAAATTATAGTTATATAGACCTAATTATTTACGCTAAAAGGATAGATGGACAGAGGACGTAACGGACTAGCTGCATTCTTTTGCCAGGACGTAATTCCTTAACTTGTGCCCTCCGTACAAAGAAACCTGTAATTTGCAATAATAATTTAACTGTATAATTTGCTTTTGGGCTTACGCACACACTACACACTGCGCCATAGGATAAGAAATTCACAATATATTATTCGTTGCTATAAAAGAAAATTAATTCTGCATTAGGCAAAAGCTTTTAGTTCAAGAATTAAATCAAAAGTGGCGTAAACTCTGGAACTGCTACAGCTGTTTCCCAAAAAATCCGATTAAAAGGATGGGATTAATTATTAAGAGGAATTTAGAATTTGCAAAGTTGAAGAAGGAAGAAGGCATAATGTAATTATAATTGGAAATCGGTACCTAGCTACTTTTATATACCTACCTACTTATCCTTAAAACTTTCTCAATGATTATCATCCTTTATTCATTGTGCAGCTCATTTACCTACTTTTCTGTCTAGCATGAAGCACAATGGATTTTCCCAATAATTTATCGAACAATGGAATTTTAATATGTAGGAAAGGAAATGATTAAATTTATTTCGTCTTTTCCTGTGATTTGATCCAAGGCGTAGTTCCCGTAGTATTTCTTAAAGTTTTCTCTGTTCCTTGATATTATAATTGGGAGGTGAAGAAATGGGCGAGGAGAATTATGTGTCAGCAGGGCGAGGAGGGGAAATAGTAAATAGAATAAGTAGGACAGTAATGTTTGTGGGAAAAGAGTGAAAGAGAGAGAGAGCGTTGGTGGTGGTCGTCCATCGAGGGAGTGATTAAATAGTAAGTGGCATTATTTTGTAATTGGAATGTCTGGTGGACTTAGGGACTCTGTGGGATGAGAGAGGATAAAGGAAAGTGTTGCTTTTGTTCGGGCAGAGAGATAAGATAAAGTGTGGGGAATTGGAGGACTAAGTAGAACAAAACGGGTTGGATGGATCCGTGCCTAGCACGGAGAAGGCAGGTAGTGAAATGCAAGAGGGAGAATGTATTGACTCCATGCATCGATAACTTAATGGTCCTTGACTTGAAGTTCGAGCGCTATTTTTCCGCTTAGTAATTCTAGTGGAAGTGAATTGAGATTTCTTCTTCATGCACACGCCAGGCCACTCTCCTCACTCCGAACTCTCCTCCACGCATATAAACAAAGAGAAACACTTGTTTTCAACAAAAATCCATTTTGAATGATTCTGTTAGGTTTTTTCAAATAAAACTTGGAGAAGTAATAACTTGGGCTGCATGGTTTCGCGTCGCGACGACTGAGAGGGAGGGAGCCATGTCGTCGTTTTTTCCACTTTTTATGTCCTGCTAATGCAATGTCTCTTCTCATTTCCCCCACTCTCTCCAGATATGAATTGAATTGAGACATGCATGTTGCTCTCCGTTCCTCGTCTGTTGTGTGTGTGTGTGACGCGAGCTGAACAAAGGGCCAGCCATTACAGACGCAGTTACTTCTCTTAGTTCTCTTCTCCAATATTTTATTTCGGATACTATATCCTGGCTGATACAAATGAGAAAAAGCTTCAATTCCAACTTTGTTAGCAAGAAGAAAGTTACAAGTACAAGTGGATAAGAAAACTTATTATTAGCTCGCTCTTAGGGCTTAGCCAAACTTTACTATATGGATTAGCTCAGAGACTCTTTCCAGTAATGTAGAAATAACCCGCTACTGCCATAAACCTCCCAAACTTCTACTGCTTCCTACCTATAGCTATACAATATCAACAACCGCGCCTACTTCTTCCCATTCATACACTCCGAAATATTTAATACACACATGTAGACCTTATCCTATAGCGTTCGTAATATTATTATTATTATTATTATTATTACTCGGCATATTTAAATCTATAGAAAAGTATTTGCTCCAATCATTTCCCTCGGTCGTGTGTGCTTCCATTTCTTTAAAACGAGACTAAGACGCGCTTAAGGAAATAACGAGCATCAACATGACTTCCTACTTGTTAAGCAATACTATACACTATTAAAATCTTCTATTCAATTCTAAAGGAAAGGAATGGAAAGGATAACAGGGGCAGTGCTCCAAAATCTTCCGCACCTCGGGGCCTTTGCAACGGCTGTACCATTCTTTTTCCGGAAACGATTTTCCCGCTTTTGAAAATGGCTTTCCTCTCAGATGGCACAACCGGTAAATTAGGTAAAATGTTGGAAAGCACTTTGTTCGAATGGTGTTTTTGCACCAAAAATAATTTGTTAGAATGATTTAAGCACTTTGGTAGAATGCAAAATCACTTCGCTAGAATACGGTATGCCAAAATGCCAACTGTGGTAGAATGGAAATGACAGTTTGTTCTACCAACTCGTACAATTTGGTTGGATAAAGCTGTGGGCAACATTAAATTTTGGATATGTAAACTAAAAACGTACATGTGTTCAAACATCACAAACAACCAAATGAAAATCAGACATCGAAAATCGAATAGGCTATTGATTATTAAAATATTCAGGGGAAGTCTTTTTCTTTTTGAAAAATACTAAAGTTATTTAGCAGTGGAGCAATATCTGACTGGTACCTGTAATTTAGAGACTCTTTGTATTCATTGTTAAATAATTCGAACAAATCGTCGTATTCATTCGAACCATGTGATTTAGTATTCTACGAAAGTGCATGGGCCATTCCAACAATATGCATTTCCATTCTATCAAAATGTTTTGGTTTATTCCAACAAAATGTATTCGAAAAATTTACCACACACCGACCCAACTTTCCACTTTGTGGAATAAAAGGATGAAATCCCTCGTCCCGTGCATTGAGATGCCTGTTTTGGGCTCGGGAAGCCTTGCATTTGATTCTATGGCAAAAGGGAAGGTTTTTTCTACCAGGGCCCAGACTCCCGTGAAGGTTGTGGAGGATTATCGACTCCTGCACAGACACCCAACCAGTTCATAAGTTACTATAAGTAATAATACCAACCAACCAACAAAGTACAATCTATTATAGGGCTATGCTCAGAAATGAAATATTCGGCAAAATAAAAGATTTTCTCCAAATGAATAGGAAGACCACATCCAGTGAGCCAAATTCATTCAGTACACAGATCCATATGAAGTTATTTTCTCTCCTTTTTGTTAAATCGCCATAAAGAATATCAATGCTCGAGCAAGTTAATGTAGTTAGCTCCAGGCATCTGAGTAGTCTACACTCTACCACCTCAATGCATGTCTTTGTATTACGTTGTGGTTGAAAGTATATCAAATGTCATATCAAAAATGTTTCGTTTTTACGGTCAATTCATAAAGTCAATAATAGCAACTTGAGAAAACTATTGAAAGTAATTCGTCAATATTTACTTTAAAAAAACAATCAGCCAATTTACCTTGCCCCAACTTTCTTTAGTTAATGAGTAACTTTTTAATTGAGATAAGAAGAATTGGTAACGAAAATAGCTGAATTTAAATTGTTTGTGCTAAACGGAACTCTTTGAAACGTTTGCTTATTATTCATAAAATATCCATAGCAATGACATTGGCTGCTACGTTCGAACCAATTGCATATGCCTACCTATTTATATTTGTCATGAGAACATGGTGAATCTAAAGTTGGCGTTCTCTATTTAATAAAACTACGGAAGTTAGGCTGTTCGTGATAACATTTCCTTCTGGACTGTCTGGACACATTAAATATAAAAGTAGTAAAGGCCCTGCGGGAACTTGTACCTATTATTGTCGAACGCAATTTAATAAAAGTTTACTTTCGTACTTTCCATATATTTACAAAGTCTAAAATTTCAATTTCAATTTAGAAATGGTGAAACTTTGGACATTTATAAGTATTGGCCAATGCATACTAAAGTAATGCATTTTTATAGATTGTGGAAAAGAAGCAATTTCAGATTTCCGATTTCAAAAATTCATATCTAGTTTAATAGATTTTGCGATATTAGCATATTATGTGCGCCATGCAACATGCAAATGATTTCAAACAAAATCTTGTTTTCTCTTAAACTTTTAACTAGGAAGAATTTAACAAATATCGTCTGTACGTCATTTGTCATGAATGAAAAGTCTTTGGTGTTTTCCGGTTTTCAGGAGCGATGTCTACCAAAAAAGATATTAATCAAACTACTAAAAAGGTTAAAAATGAAAAAAAAATTCTCTAAACTTCTGTAATGAGCGAATAATTTAAAGTAGTTAATTTTTGAAAATATTGGGAGTTAGTAATAAAAACAAATGCCTAAATGAATTAGTGCCTCACTATTGTAGGATAATTAATTCATTTCTTCAGTGTGATACAGAAATAGATGGAGAGGTAAAATATAATTAGGTGAGCGTGTAGCATGAACTTTAGTAAATAGATAGAAATAGAAATGACGGGAATTTTCAAGGAAGAAAGTTGCTCGAAGTGGGTTGAATGTAGACTTTCTGCGACTTTTCGTCAATTTCTTTATGGATTTTCTCTCGGTTCGTTTCTGTCGTTTATTCATTGAGGAGTGGAGGAGAGAGAGAGAGAGAAGTGAGGAGTTGGTGGAGCTGGGATCTGGCTGGTACTTTGGCGAGCCATGCTAATAATATAATGTAAGACTTCCTTCTCTCTCTCTCTCTCTCTCTCTCGTCAGAAAGAGATGTTCCATTTATAGGCAGAGAGCGAGAAAGAGAAAGAGAGTATCTGATGGAGAACGAGAAGAGCGTTTGAGCTAAAGAAGCGTGTAACTTATTTCATTTGAAGCAGAGTGATGTGCAAGAGAGATGAGGAGCGCAGCGAGAGAAAGAGTGGCCCTGGCCAACTATTCCTGTTTTATTATTTCCATTTCACTTGTTTGATTTAATTTGATTTAATTTCTGTAGAAGAGAAAAGTGCCCGTTTGAATTTACATTAAGCATTATACAGCTGCTACTACAACTACTGCTAATGCATAGAATAGGAGAGGACATGGCCAAATCCGCCTATCTCCTCCCGCCGTTTCCCTCTCCTTAAAATTCTTTCTCTTCTCTCGCCTCCCTCCTCATCTCTACTACAGGCACATCCATCCGTACTCTTTTACTCGGCCTCTCTTCTGTCTGCTCTGCTAGTACTGCTGCAGACAACTGAATTAATGCATCGAACAGTCAAATGAATTGTAAGTATCTACTATCACTCTCCCAGCCAGGACAGCCCAAATTCCATAAAACGATCATTGGCTCGACAAGGTTTTGCACTAGTTCTTCTCCAGGGAATAGCCTGCCTACCTAGAACACTACTGTCTCTGCAATCGAATCAAAAAAGTAATTGCACTCTCTTCTAGCAAAAATAGAAATTGATTTTTCAGCACGGAATGAATCTATTACCTACCTGTTGTCAAATTACTTTAATTTTTTGATTCGGTTTTCAAAAATAGTACACGGATTTTTTTCCTCGATAGATAACAACAGTTTTTAGCTCTCTGAATATTTTATAAAGTATTTATCTGTAGATTCACATCCATTTGTGAAAATAGCAAAATAGAAAAAATAACGAGAGCCAAAAATTAAAGAGAAAAGAGAAAGGTCTCTGAAATCAATGAAAACAGTTGAGATTCCAAAATTGCACAGTGTAGCTAAAGCAAGGACATTTAGGGATTAGATCTGGCATGAAAACCTTTTGCTATTTTATGGCAAGTGCTAAAGAAGTCAAGTCAAGCTAATATCCTAAGCTAAAGCCAAGCAGTCAAATCAGAAAAACTCCCATCTCTTCACTTTTTTCCATCCTGCAAGCGGGATCTGTGTCTAACTCCAGTGAGGAACTCTCTTTTAGTCGTCAAATCAACTTGTGTGTGATTGTGTGTGACTATCTTCTTCAACTATGATTGTAATTTCGTGCTCAGGCACAGTATGTTTAAACATAGACTCCTATTACATAATAATAAAAGGTTCTCCAGTGACATTGAAATGACTTCCTTATTATGTCACATCCCTGACTGCTCCTCCTCTATCTTTTGTAAAATACTGGAACTTGTGACTATCTTCTTCAACTATGATTGTAATTTCGTGCTCAGGCACAGTATGTTTAAACATAGACTCCTATTACACAATAATAAAAGGTTCTCCAGTGACATTGAAATGATTTCCTTATTATGTCACATCCCTGACTGCTCCTCCTCTATCTTTCGTATAATACTGGAACATACCTAACTACTTATTTGGCTAATATCCCATAGCGCCATAATTTTTCTCTTTGTTAACGACATTAGATATAAAAGCTTGCTGTAATAATATTCCTAACTACTTATTTGGCTAATATCCCATAGCGCCATAATTTTTCTCTATGTTAACGACATTAGATATAAAAGCTTGCTGTAATAATATGAGAGCCGTATTTTAAAACGTCTGTATATTATATAGACAGATTTCCTTAAAGATGTCTACAGATTACCCTTCATTATTACGAGCCACACGTAGCTTGCTACCTTTTTTGCATTAGCCGCAATTCCAACAAAAACTCTCAGCTTCCATGTATTGGATTTATATGCCCACATTTACTTAATTCACTAAATTAGATTGTAGTGTCGAGGATATGACAGATTTCATTTCTTTCATTATAATAGCACAATCTGAAAGTTCAACTTCATCAAAGTTTTAAATTGAATCTAATTTAAATGTATACTTCTCTTTTTCCTCAATTACAGCCCGCAGAACTAAAAACGTCTATTTTTCTCTTTCTCTCTGCCTCTTTCGGCTATCTTCATATATTCCTTTATCATTTGACTACAAGTTAAAATATCCTACTGCACCAAATGAAATATTCACGAATACCATTTAAAGGGGATTAAAATATTCCTTTTTCCCATTTTATCTATCTATAACGTAGACGTATGTAACTGCTCTGCAGGTCATTTTAATTTTTAATGCAAGTCTTTTTTTATTCGTACCCAATTATATACAGTTTCCCATCTTTGTTATAAGTATTTCAATTAGAAATAAAATAATTCACTATAATATGC
>JABASI010005332.1:0-12481 GCA_019776505.1 Tomocerus nigrus | reverse complement strand
AATGTACAACTATTGTACTCAAACCCATTCTTTTCTATTTTCTACTACTCCTACTAACTAAAAGGGTTATCTCTCTTTCAGCTAACACTCTTACTATTATTCTCATGTATGCAGCTAAAAGAAAACACTTGAAGTATTAACAATTCTAACTCAAATCCAATTTTCGACAATTCAATCAATCATTAATACTTTCATTACCTAACTGCGTAGTTTTCTTTATTTCACATTTTAATTTCAGTTTTCACAATTAAAAATCTTGTTACAGACACTTTTCAACTTATTTGAAAATTATAAACTCTAACATTTTATGGAATGCATATTTAGAAAAGAAGTCACAGAGAATTTTATCTGAATTATTTATAAAATGTTTACCATAAACTTAGTCAGATACGTTGACGCCAAGTTATGTTACACGTTACGTCATTTCAACAGAAAGTTATTAATTAATTTCAATTCTGAACGCAGATACTGTAAGAATTTAGAATTTAACATTTTCATGTATCCAGTTTAATATGCATCATTACATTAGAAAAAAAAACCAAATAGCTGAAATCACTAAATTATAATTAATATAAATTAATTAATCATTTAATCATGCATAAATTACAAACTACAGTTAATTCTCACATTGCATTTGGAATATCAAGTACTTTTTCAACAGAAAACATCCGAATGTAAGAATGTAACCCATATTACTATACATTAATAATAAATATATAAATTCCGATTGAAGCTTTTGCATTTTTACCAATTTTGCGAAAGAGTTGTGTAACAAATGTAATAAATACAGATATTTATTCATTACATCAGTTTCGATTGAAAAATCAATTCGAGCTCTATTTCTGTTATTATTATGAACACGCCATGATCAGGTCGAAGAAAGGAATAAAGGAAATGCACTTTAAGATTCAGTTTGGCAATAATCTTAGAACAACTTATTGAAGATTTGAAATCTCAATCAATTGTCAGTTACTTAAGTTGGCTGCAATGTTTCATGTCTAGATTAGTTTAGTCCATTAGCTTTCATAATATAAGGAAACCTGAATGTTTCAAAAGAGGAACAAGAAAAACTTTGAGCTGAAAAGCAATTTAGGATTGTCCATTATGTGTACAGATTGGGTAATTGTAATTATTAATCAGTCAGCGCAAGACTGCAAGATTATTTGGCTTAAATGGAGAAGAATGGGGAATGTAGATCATAGTCCATTTTCATCTCACGTTTATGGATTTCTTATCTAGTCCCTCCTAATCGTGAGCAAACTTGAAAAGAATTGCCGACCGACCTAGTAATTGAAATCTTTGTTTAATGGGTAGAATTCATTCGACTGTCAAATCAGGAATTCCTTGTATTTTTACTGTTGAAAGATTAATTTATGCATCCCACGGACTAACGACATGTCTAAAGTGTATGATTTTAAATATAGAGCACGTTTGATCATTTAATTTTCGCTTATTTCAATCAAAGTGTGATTAAAATCTATTTAGTGACTTAAATAGGTCTTAAAAATTCATATCAATGTAAAATTTCCATTTTTCACAAAACTCTCAATTTTATTAAAAGCTGAGCATTTGATATGATAAGTGGTATTCCTAAATGACGAGATAATTCGAATGTAAAAATAGAAAATCCTTATTGCACATTAAATATTTGAAATATTCAAGGGTAGTTAAAGGTCAAATATTAACTTTTATGTAGATAATTATAATTCCCCAACATTAATTTACTACTTGAAATGAAAATTGTCAGTAATTATTGTGTACAAAAATATGTAAACAAACAAGAGGGATTTAAAGCCTTGATAAAGAATTCTTTAAAAATGTCAGTGTACGTATAATTTGTTGAGGTGTTGATAGGGATAAAAAGCTGTGCTCGGGGATTTAAGTGTTAATGAATGAAGGGAAATGTCTGAGAGTGACGAATCTCTAAATTGCAAGTACGTGTGATCATGTGTACTGTTATCGCTGTTGGTTTTGACATGACATGACATAACATGAATAAAAAAATGTCTGACATTAGCGATTACAAGGCAATTATGAGGTTATACTCGTAGTCTATGAAAGATTGCGACAGAAAACTATTTCGTTGTTGCCACTGTAGCGTGTGTGTATGATGGATTAGTGTCTACGAAATAAAAAATAACCCTATTCCTACGTAAATGACTCATAAAACTCAAGCGCTAATAAGAAATGCTCGATTTATGAGTATAGAGCGAGTAGAAAATATCCGTGGACGTGTTGTGGGTTAGCTTTTCTTGATACAGATAAGTTATCGCATTGCGATAGGCAATAAAAGGATAATAACTCGACAGAGCTGCATTACAATTAAGCCAATTCCCTCCAAGTCCTTTTTATGTCTTTGATAAAGAGTTAGAAAACAGGAGGATAGACTCAGAGTGAACTATACAAAGGGTGTGAACTCCTTGCAAGCGATGAAAAAAAAAGTGCCAGGACACTTCATTGTACGGAATGTCTTGCATAGATTTTTTTTAATATTCTAATATTGCACACGAATATATATCTGTAATAGTTTTTTTAACAGTTTTCCTTTGCATTACATTGTTATGCATTATAATTGTAACAACCATTATGCTCACAAAGTCATTGTACATGTCCGGGGAAATTCACCAATTCAGTTGATAGCATTTATCATGTTCGTCTGTATGCTTTATACATTTCTTATGCTACCTAAATATATTACACACAGATTTTACTACGCTCGTCTATGTTTATCATTTTTGTTTGTGGGTAACTGAAGCAGAAAAGGAGAATTTTCTACCCCTCTGAACAATGTGCAATGGGATTCGGCAGTTATGTCATAGTATATAAACTTCTCCTCCTAAATATCTCAATAGTATTCTCAGAATTAGACTTGAATCTTGTGGTGATCTCTTCAATAACTCCAATAAATTCAATAACAGTGACCAGTGTGCTAAATTAGGTTCCTAAAAGAAAATTATTTTATATTATTTCAGGATGAAAAAGTTGGTAAGTGCAATTATTAATTCCAATTTTTAATATTTTCAACATTTAATTAGGTTTACCAATTGATTAATATGCTTATAAATTGTTTTGTGTAATTTCTCAACAATATTTGCGTTTTTAGCTGATAGTAACAATGTGCAGCGTCCTTGTGAGTTGGGTATCTGCTGGACAGACTCATTTAGTGGACGAAAACCTTCTGCAACGTGTCGCTACGATTTTGAGTGAAACTTCTGGTCATTATGGAACTCCATATGGCGGGCAAATTGTTCTTAGCTACCCGCAAAGAATTCCTCTGATTGACAGCTACCACACGACTTATGCTTTGGGATATGCTAGCAGCCATCATCGTCCTTCGTCACCTCATCATCATCATTCACATGGACATGGACATGGGCACGGACATGGACATAGCCATGGACATCATGCAAGTCCTTACGATTATCCTCCATCCGCACATCACAATGATCTTACAAGCAATTACGGTCCACCTTATTAACATTATTTTAGTTAATTGTTTATTGAGATTTTCACTATTAACACGTGCCACACTAAAAACTAACAAAATAGCATTAATTATCAATTACACACTCGTAATCATTTAAAACTGAGCTAATTTCTATCTCTGCATCTAAATAAAGAATTTTATAACGAAAAAAATAAATATTTTTCTTTAGATTTATATTTTATTTCTGAAATTCGTTGCCGAGTTCTGTTATACTTCATATAGCAATTATATTCCACCTATTGTAAAAAATGCAGATTCTGTTGGGTTTTGAAATTCCTAACGGTAATTGATATTGAAAAATAGTCTTCGTGTCTATGTGATAGTGTGTGTGTGCCATAATATTTCATGGAAATGAAATAACCCAAGAAATATTATACGCTTAAATATTCTGCAATCGAACAGCATAATATTGTAGTCTAGATTTTGTATAATAGGCGAACGACAAAAGTTGGGAAATAATAAGCAACATTTGGATAAATTCTTTACCTACACAATACTGCTACATTTAAATACTTGCAGATGGGTTCATTTAGTTCAGCAGTTTCTGTTTCACATCTTGTCTTAATAGCAACAACGTGAAATAAAGCAAAAATTCCTATCAATCTCTTCCCCTGTCAAACTTATAAGCAGGCAACGAAGGGGAAAATTGTTCATTTTCTGAATTGTACCTTATCTTAATATTGCAACATGTAAAAATTTGTTTTGTTTTGGGCTTCTTATAACCACCAAGCGTATTTCTCCTTCAACATAAAGATATATAAAAGCAATGTGTCCATTATTTTTGTAGCAAACACTTTCTGTGTTTATATAAAGAAAAGTGCTATATAGTATAATAATAATACAGACATAAAGTTCTGTTATCAAAAGAGCCCAGAAATTTATCTTGAGGAATTAGCACACGACGACGGACTGTCGTTTTGTAAATATCAGAAGAAACTACAGACGTCTTTACTTGTTTCTGTGTATATATGGACCATATAATTTACAAGAATATGACTATACAAAAATGTTATACGCTATATGAAGGAGATGATGTATAGCAAGAGAAATTAAATGGAAGCTAGTGCTACTTGAGATAAGTGTTAAATCTTAGCTAATGGAGAAGTTATCTGTGTAAGTGTAAGTAACGGAGCTTAATGATCGATAGTGACAAGATAAGACACAGGAGTAGAAAAAGTGTCTTTTTTTCTCATCTTGTCAAGTGAAATAGGATAATCCTAAGAGTACATTCAGAAAAAACGTATCCAAAGTGTATGCAAGTAGTTTCTACTATGTTTGGACTAGTGGTTACTACTAGACAATTGTGTTTTATCTGTAAATAAATAATGAATCCTCCTTGTCAAGACAGTTATGCAATGCAGAAGAGTTATACAAAGAAATATTAGTAGTAGAGACACATATACACATAGCTAGGAGCTATCTTCACTATTCAATTCATTTTTCTTGATTATATGAGCAGTTGAGCACACTTTCTGCACAGGATGATAAAGAAGCAGCAAAATTTTCTATCTTCAGGCTAAACATGTAATCGCCTGCACAAGACAATTGTAAAAAAAGTTTATATAAAAGTTGCATGCATACTTACTATAGCATTAAAATATTAAAATGCACTCGTAACATCCTTAGACAGAAATGCTAAACTCTTCAGAGGCATATCTCATTGTCAGAGAGTCAGGTTGATTTTTATTGTCATATACTTTTACTTACTTGGCATATATAATCCTGTCGTGTCCGTGTCTTATCAATTCATGTAATTTTACATACGCTGTGCTGTTATTTGCATTAGTACCTATTGTTATCTCGGCCACTACTCCTAAACAAACCAAACCACAACAACGTGCATTCACATTCAAGATGCACTCTGACTGTCAGGCTCTCGAAATCATAATACGAACGACTCGAGTTACTATTATGCAATTCTTCTATCTGATACATAATAGCTCTTTGTTGTGGTTTCTTCTGCATATAAGCATGCCGCGAATGTCTTAACACTACCCTTTCCTTTTTCTTTCCTTCGTATCATCATGTGCTCAACAACATATTAGTAGTTATCGCTTTTTTAGGTACTTCTCTTTCTGTTATATCATCCTATGTAATTTCCTTCCTCAATTATTCAATACAATTACAGTTTCTTCTATGAATCTACCTACCTACATTAGCTAATCATGCAATTAACCAAGAATATTTCGCGTCAATACACAACAACAACAATTTATAGTTTTGCGAATACAAAATTAACTAAGTAAGAAAGATTACTAATCGCTATGCTTCAAGAAGTTACGGGAAATATGGCAAACGAATCTAATGACAATATATGAAAATGAAATTTAGGGAAACGAAACAATTTAATTAATGACGCGATAGAGATTTTGGCTTTAATTTACTTTCGAATACGAACATCTCTTACAAAAACACTTTGCGTAGTAACATTTACTTTCCATATCCTCCACTGCTACCGCCGCCACCACCACCAGAGTAGCCGCCGCCGCCACCACCGCCGGATGAGCTTTGGAAACTTCCAACTGTGGAAAATTTAAGAAAATTAGGATGTTTTTATTGTTTATTTTTTATTTTCTATAGGATTTTATTTATTTTAAGTGTTCATTTACCTAAACGGGCTCTCATTGGCTGACTCAATTGGGCTCCGCCGCCACCACCACCGCCGCCGCCGCCGCCGCCGGAATATCCGCCACCACCACCCTGTGGGGCACCGTATCCACTAGATGGAGGGGCTCCATAACTGCCTCCTGGACTTCCACCGCCTAAAAACGTTTAGAAAATCTCATTATTAGAAATGCAATGTGAGAATTCAAAAACGAGTGATTTTCCTGTTTCCCGCCAATTTTAACGGTTTGAATTTTCAAAAACTGCTTAATATAAGTTTTAAGAACCGCAAACACGAGAAGGCTCTATCAATAAATGCATGAGGACAACTAATATTTAGGTGTGGAAACAATTTTACCTCCTCCGCTTGAGTATCCACCTCCACCGCCGCCGCCTCCACCACCTCCTTGTTGACTTAGAACTTGTGCAACTTGTGCTGGAAAATTATGTAATTAACAGTTATGAATATGAATAAAGTTCTGAAAATTATTTCGAAAAGGATTTTAATAATGTTAAGGTACCTAAGAGAGCTTGGTCTACGATTCCAGCACTGGAAGGACCTTCGGAAAATTGAGCTTGTTGGTAGCCACCGCCACCGCCACCTCCGCCACCGCCACCGCCTCCACTTGGGGCTCCATATGATCCTATATGCGAAACAAATAATTATTAGACAAGAACGGAATTTAAAGACATCTGTGTTGACAAATGTTAAAATAAATAGAATTTGACAACTTTTCTATCAATGGAATTGGAATTAAAATGAAAACTTAAATATTCAGCGTTTAATTTTGAAACTTTTTCTAGCAGGAAAGTATTGTTACCTCCGCCACCTCCACTATTTCCACCACCACCTCCAGAGGAGAATCCAGCAAAGGAACGCCCGGCCAAAGTGGCCACGAGGGCTAGGACAACCTATAAACAATCCAGAGAAAGAAACGGGTTTTTAGAGGGAGAACTTAACAAAAACTTTGTTCAAAAACGAAACAGAGAAGTGTAAAATGATCTTACAAATTTATTCATGTGAGATGATTTTTTAGTGGTAGAAAAATTAGAGGTTGAGGTTTGGTGTGAGATAACGAAGAGCTGATGGGATGACTGACTTTTGGCTGGGATGAGATTCCCTTTTATACTCTTAGTGGACAGGACAGCCACAATCTGAGGAGAAAAGTGAAGAAGAGGACAGGACAACCGTGCACATTCACATCAAATCACATCCCATCAATTTACAATATCCACATCATTTCTTTTATCACCACTATATACTATTCCATATAGAATGGAGGATATATTATATGCATAAAGTGAAGGATTGCACATGTATGAACAAACTAAATGGTAAACATCGAGGAGATAGTCTAGCGAAATGATATTCTTCTGAAGAAAGACAATGATAATAGCCACAGTTATTATTGTGCATATATTATTATTATTATAGGTACGTAGTAGTAGGAGACATTAGTGTTGCTAATCATAAGTTACCTATGCAAAATAAGCACAAGTTAAATTCCTCAGCTGTCAATTTTTCTATTGTAACGCAATGTGGTGTGGAAAATGGAACCCACCCTGCTCAGTCACATTATTTCTTGCATTTCATTGATGGTGTAATATTATTTTGGGCTTTAGCGATTCTATTGTGCATTAAGCACACAGTAGTATTTACTAAGATGTTGCATATTATTGGTAATCTAGGAACACGTATTACACACTTACACTTTTATACTGTACGTCTTGCTATGTCACGTTACAAGATCCATGAGAGAGATGAGATAGGAAAACAGACGAACAATTACCAATAACCACATATGTGTGCATACATGTATACTTATAATACTGGTAATAAACTATATACCTATAGGCTATTATTATATTCTCGAGACATGCATCCATTTGTAGTAGGCAACAAGATTACCCCGCCAGTTATTGACATATTATGTAACTCAAAAATGTTACAAACGGAAAAGCCTTCAGTAGGTTACGAAATAACTTAGGCACCTAACTGATTTCGCACGAAGAGGAAAAAAGTTGCTCTATTGAAAATTTTCTATTATTAAAAACCTCGTCTGAACGAAATTTTTGGATTTAGTTCGAATTTTACAGAATTTGATGTTTATAAGCCCTTATATTGTTTTTACTAATTTTGAAGCGCTCTGGTCTAGGCTTAGGCACCCTTTCCGAATTGGCGCCCTTAAACCGAACCCTATAATTGAACGGTTGCATATCGTTTTTTAAATATCTTAAACGTTTTCGAAAAAAGGGACAACTTTGCACAATGTTTGAGTGAAATAGTAATTATGTACCAGTTTTAGCTAAAATAGCAATTGGAATATTTCTTGAAATATTTCTGAATTGAAATGTAATTTTTCGTTAAATTTTAACCTTGTATTGAATTGTGATGATGGGCAGAAAAAGAGAGCATAATATAATTTATGAAATATGGAAACATTTATTTGAAATACTGAGAAGAGTTATATTTTGTTAATTCATTTTGAGATGAGATGTCCTAAACTTGGCACATTGGCAAAATGTACTATGACATAGATATATACAAAAACAACAATAATGTTTGAATGTAATAATGAAGGCAAAGAAAGGGAAATATAATGATGATGACGTGACTGCGAAATCTATCTAATGAAACATAATCGAATTCAAATATTATCTTATCACATGTAGTACATGATGCACTATCACCTAGTACCTGTACTTCAGGTGTGCATGCACATTAGCTACATTCGAGTAGGTAAATGTTTTATACAGTTATATATAAAAGTGCATTGCAAGTTTGCAAGTAAACAGAAATAATATCCTCTGGTAAAAGTGTGCAAGAATAAGGTAGTAAGGTAAGAGGAATCTTTTAAACCAACAACAAATGTGTGTATGTGTAAATGGAAGCTGTGCAGAGCAGATGTGCAAAATAAAAATGAGATGGGGACGGAGAGTCGGCTAGTGTGCAGCCAATTCATTTATAATTCGTCGTGCCAGAGGATTCTGCTTATTAAAATCTTCCTTTTCCTCTGAATTGTAAACAACAGTAGTGCATCTTATTATATTAATGCAGTAATAAGGATGCGATCTGCAATAATAAATGAAGATATATAGCGAAACGAATGCAAAGACAAGAAAATGACAGCTTTTCTTCCTCTTTTACCATCAACGATGTTGTTTTTACAATACTACTGTTTGGGATTGGGACGAAACTGAGGAAACTATTAATAAAACTCATGGCACAAGTGAACGTAGAAATAAGATTCGTAGAATAAATGGATTTGCTCATAATATTCATGAATGACGAGAAAAATCAAACTCGTGTCATTATTTTTTAATATGCACAAGTTGAATTGGAATCATGAAAACAAAACAGAAGATCCCTACGTGCGAAATCATTAACTTGTGTTTATTCTTGTTTTTCTGTCACATCATTGCGATCCTCTTTCCTGTCTTCAGCAAAGATGACTTAACTGCACGACTCATTTTTATCAAATAAAATAACTCTCTCTCTCTCTCCGTTTCTCTGTAGTATAAAAATCTTAATAGGAGTCACTTTTATTTTATTTCTGACTCATTGCGACAAAATATACAATACTACACCTACCTATACCATAGTAGTGTATTATAGTCTATTCAATTAAATAAATACCTGTAATTCACAAGATATTTTATTTTTTATGGATTTTCTTAAATAATGTTTGGAAATTGCTTCAAAATATCATACACGTATATGCCAAATTCTATTTGATAAAATTGTACCATTAATTTTGTCAAATTTTTAACTTTAACCCTAGAATTCAGTGGTTTTCGTCTGGCGACCAATTAAATGCTCTCATGTTAACGGACCACCCATATTAAAATGCTGATTATATAGTCGTTGTGAAATGACATTGAAATGACCTTCCCGAAAGATCAATGCGAGTTCAGATATGGATATAACCGTCAGACTTTCATGAAATAAATAGTAAGGTATATTTTATTTTTTATAAATCTTAGGTTAGGTAGTTCAGATAGTTTCAAATAAATTGCATAATGATGAGGAATATTTCCTAGAGGATTTCGTGAGATCCTAAGTTCTTGGATTGAGTAAGTATTTCGGAAATATTAAAATTCCAAAATCCGGCCAGGGATCATTTTCAGTATTTTAGGGCAAATACTTTCAATTATATAGCATTCTTTTGCGCAGACCATTAAATATGTATAGTTCGCTACCTCCATGGTCTACAAAGAAATAGGAACCGATATATAATAAGCACAGAACCCATGTACCTAAGATTAATCCATTATATTTACAATGACTGAAAACATTGCAAAGGCAAGTCGAAAATTTCAAAATAATATTTTATATAAAGGAAACATTATTTATTATTGAAGGAAATTCCATATCTCAGTATGATGCACTTATAATGTCTGTGATACCATACATTTAATATAATTTGGAATTGTAAAATGATTTGATTGTATAACATGATGAGAAACGATCAATAAGTACAATACCACTACTATACTAGTTACTTACTACTACTACTTCTGCTACTACTATAATAGTAATAATAATATTTTAGTTGTCAATACCGTCATGAATATATTAATAACATTAATAACTTTATATCTAATGCCAACTGCCAAGCTGATGTGCAGGTACTAAAAGTATATACGAGGCTTAGGCAGGGATAACTCTTAACATAATTCATCCCGCCTGAATTCGACTCAGCCTGAATTCCACCCGCATTTCTTAAACTATCGAGGATTGTTTTGTGTGACTAGGATTAGAAAAAATGGCTTTACGGTCACTATTATTATAACCATACAATCAACCCTACTTTGATTTTTAAAGTGTACAATTTTTATCATTCCTTTGCTGTATACATATAATTATTGATTTTCTAGCTTTGGATAATAATGAACCTTTACTAACTGCTTCTTTACCTACATAAATTAATAACCAATGAAAACTCTATACCCCACCCTGGAGTGCACAAAAGAACAGAGTACAGGTTTTTATTAAACTTAATTTTTATTGCTACCGTTTCAGCATTTTCATACAAACTGACAATTAAAGCTCGTACTTTTGTTAAATGAAGCTTGCCCGTTTAATTGGCCACTCTCCACATTACTTTACTATTATTTGTAATTACCTAGACACAAATTACTTTGATTTGATTGTGGCTATAATAGTAGCGACGACCAATTTCGTTTTCACCATTTGCAATGCGAATGGAATTCAGGCAGGATGAATTCAGGCTCGGAATGAATTCAGGGTGAATCGCTGGATAGAGATGATACAAATTGGTGCTAAAAATGTACGACGTATTTTTTAAAATTATCCTGAACCTCCCTAGCACAAAGTAAACTACAAGTCTTGATTTACCTTGGGAAAATATTCCATAATATGCGTTATTTTATGGTGGCACTGGCAACGTTTACAGACAGCATCATATTCGTTGTGTGAGTGGCCACAACTTCGAGGAAGGTGAATGTTGTCGATTTCTTCATGATGAAAAATGGTCCCATAGCCAATCTCAACGTACGACAACTTTTGACAACTAGGCTAATGTGGGGATCGTAATATCCCCTCCATTCTTGAATGAAAAACAAGGATTTTGAGTTGACCAACGTTAGTGCTGGAATTAAAAGGACTTCTAAAACAAATGTCGTTATAGCCAGCAGGGGAAAAGCAACATAGGCGCGGATAGGAATGATTTTGTACATTTTAAAGCTAACAAAATTAACGAAGATATTGAGTAGTCCAGCTGTGAACAAAAAGGTCGGTCCGAATGGATACACAACTAAATAATTTACATCGAGATTTAAAATCTTTAAAGCTGCATAGATATGCATAACAGTTATAGGATCGCGTCGGAAACTCATCTTTGTTCTAAAATAGGCCAAACTCTTTGATTTCCTTGCGGTAATCAACTCTAGCCAGAAGACAACAACAACGGCATACAACAAAGCAATGAAACTTATTAAGAGAACAGGAAACCACATATGAATGATCATAACGGTAAGAAATGGTACTGCCAGCACTCGGATTATCAGTGAGTCTATGCCTAGAACCTCTAACAAAAATATCACAGGACTAAAATCAACAGAGACAAGTGTAACAGATCCAAAAAAAGATGTCCCTAATCCCATAGCGGTTAGAAGTTTCATTGAAGTCCCGATAAATTGTAGTTCTTCAAAATTCCACTTTTCCCATGGATGTCGGTACTTTCCTTGATAATGAAAATAAACGCACAAAAAATTAATATTATTGTTATTTTATATTTTAAATGTAATAAAAAAATTTGATGTGAGTGTAATTACTGAATAATGTGTTATCTAGCATCAAGAAGCAGTTCACGGTATAGCAGAAATGTTTTTTATTAGCAAATAGAATGACATTGAAGAAGAGCGATA
>JABASI010005331.1:0-12482 GCA_019776505.1 Tomocerus nigrus | reverse complement strand
GCGTATAAAAGCAAATCGAGCTCATATTTAATTAGGCAACCGAGCTTTTGGGGTATTTGCATAGTGGCGGTTGTTGTGGTCAAAAAATGCAAATGTTTCTTTCGGCTTCCGCCTGAACATGTTATATAGGTAATATATATTTGTAACACAACTGTACTCATATTTTACTCGATGAATCTGTATTATATATCTCTGGAAAAAGAAGCCGAAAACATAGCAGCGTTTACGTATTTATAAAAACGCGGTAGCTAAATGCATGGTACAGCAACTTAAAATCACATTGAAAATAGAAATAAGATAAATATTATGCTGGATTAGTTTACTACTGTTGTTGATTTAATTTATCAGAGTGTACATCTATGATATTGACATTTACATAGCAGTAGGCATCTTTTGTGAGTAAGTTCATATTATTGTTAAGGTAGGTTAATAGAAAGTGCCTCACTTTACTATAGTATTTATAACCATTGCGGAATTCTATATGAAATGGTGCAAGATCTCTTGTCTCGAAAGTAGCCTTTCATCTCCTTTCCCGGCATTCACAAGTCGAACTTTCAAATCGTTTATCAATTCCGCATTTCTCGTCTCATTGCATGACGTTTTCACACAATGAAACTCATTTCGAACAAATCTCTAATGAATTTACCCCCATTCTCCTTTAATAAAGAATGGCAGGGATAGTGAACAGAGCAGGAGTAGTGGTTCAACACAAAAGCCTCGTCTCCTCTGTGATTATTGAGCGACTATGAGCTAAGGTATAATAGCACGCAGCGTGCTAGCAGTGTCACCTTCATCTTCCTAGTAAACACCTCTCTCTCGTATTATTGAACAAAGTCGAAGCGCTCCAGAGGAAAGGACTAGACACACGTTCCATCCAACACTTCAAATTAGAGATGACTCCTCAGAATGGTTTTGATTGGATTCGCTTAATCATCAACTCGGCAATGCTCTTCCTTCTCCATTTAATTCCCTTGTAGAAAATGATCATCACAAAGAGCTCGCTTCCTCACTTGCAGCAACAGACAGAGGAATAGTGAGAATAAGAAACTACGAGATTAAACAATCTGATGGCGTCGTCCTCTAGCTCTCTGTGTGGAACAGGAGCAGGGAATTACTCTTTCTTCTCGACTACATTCACAGAGCTGCTCAAGTACTAATAGTAATTATGCAAAACCACTCAGTCGTTATACAAATTATATCTTTCCACATCATTCCTCACTGCGCATATGAAAATGAGATTCCCAACCACAGCAATCGAATCATTCGAATACTACTATATAGTTTATTACAATATATTGTTTATACTTCAACTACTTACTCAATAATTATGTAGGTATTTAACTGCACCCATTAAGTCTGGTCTGATTTTTCTAAATTGGTATAATTTTAATCTATAAAATTATTATTTGACAATTTTAAGATGATTTGTCTGAATCAGACAGAACTAAGAGTGAAGAAAAGAGGCAAGTACTAATTGATAGCTTGAAAATAACTTTAGCCTGTCATTTAAATAAATAAATCAGTTCTATTCTATGAAAATAGGTACCAGTATCAACATGAATACTCTCAAGCGCCTATCCTCGCAGAACTTACACGTTCATCTTGTCAGTCATACATAACCATAATTCGTAGATATGAGCATACCTAGCTCTTCTGGAATAGATAAGGAGGTATTCAAGGCTTATTAATTAATAAGCAGCACAAATGCAAAAACGGGGACACCTCTTGATTATTAAGAGTAGCTCTGCTGCGCTTTATGCATCTACGCTGACAGTCTGTGTGCAATATTTTTCTGTATGTGCAGCAAAATACTAAACACTAACTAAAGGCTAATTAATTTTTCTCAACTGTAGCCCGAGCCAGACAACCTAATCTACTCTGTTGCTTTTGAGTTGTGTGATGTGTGAGTTAACAATCGAGATGGTGATTGCTAACTTTTTTACTTTCATTCCTCACAAAATGCGTTGTTTTCTTTCAGATGACATCAGTAACGACAACATCCCAATTTTTAAGTTACGGTGCTACTCTTGGTTATGTCTGTTTGAAACAGTTTATTTACAATGAAATGTTTTCAAGTCAATGCAAGTTGTGCTGTTGTGTGAACATACTCGTTAAGAATGTCCAGTCTCTAGTAAATAAGCAGTCTATTAAGAATTGGATATTTCCTTCTGGGCTGCCTACAAATACGTGATAGATACTAGCCACTTATTATTATTTGTTAAGTATAGGATGGAAAATCAAGTAGCGGAACCACAATATTTTAGTAAATAATTGTCTTCAACTTTTTTAGGAAATAATATCTACACACATGAGTCGAACGAGCGCATAATAAATAACACACTACGTAGCGAACAACTAGTCTAACTAGTTTAATACGGTAGAATGATCTACAGCCATTACTAAAAGTACATATATTTAGTAGGCTTAAAAAGTTAAATACATAGCTATTAGGTAATGCTGCCACACTGATGTTGGTGATGGTGATGGCGATATCCGAATGCAAGGAACAGTAAATTCGTGCGTGTAGGCACTTACTTACGTAATTACTGCATTATGCAATGTAGACAAGAGTTTTTGGCGTAGAAAATTCTAAATATAAATAGAAACAATCAGCGTGAAAAGATAACTCTTTATTTATTGTGAGTTGTTTTCTTTGGAGGAGTGCAATGTCGACTGTTTTCCTTCAGATCTGACTATCGTAGCAAGAAAATGGTTTTTGGTGGAGACTACGGTTGTGTCGTCGGAAGCATGGGATGGAATTCTTGAAATTATTACGCAAATATGCTTAATTTGTATTAATATGGAGTGTTGAGTTGAACATTGTCTCCGTCCAGCCGTGTGTCACTAATGGTGAAGAGGCTGAGGGAAGAAAGGAGGGCCGGAAGGAAAAAGGACGAAAATGAATAATAATCAGCCAAGCTAGGACAGGGAAGGGAGCCAGTAGCTTTGTTAGACTGAAGTTACATTTAGTTGCTCTTCTTATCGCCTTTTCATCTGGCAATCTGTCTTCCGTCCGTCCGATGCCATGCTCTGTACTTTTAGGAGACTGCCTGTGAGTGAGTCTCTGGCATTGCCAACTGCAGAAAACTGGCACTCACAGTGCATCCTCTCCTCTTCAACACTTGCCTGTGCCATTGACTTCCCTTTTTCTTTTCAACTTCTCTCCAAAATTTCATGCCTTTTAGAATTTCTAATTATTTGCCATGCCAGTAACCCGTACTACACTAAATTCTCAAATTAGACTCTTCTTGACAATGATTTTTATCTGTAGCTGATATTACTTTGCTAACATAATTGTAAGTGCCATGCCTGCTGTGCACTAGGAGAAAATACTCAGCTATCTAACTAATTAAACATGGCTCTCTCTACTTCTATTCTATCTGTATCCTATATTCTTCTTCCAACTACCTAGCTACTACATATAACACAACAGACACTATTAGTTGCCGCATAATTTATACTCCTTTCTAAATTAAATCTCTTTTCTTATAGACAAACTCAACTAATAATGCATAGAAGGAGATGAGACTGCTAGGTACTAATTTAATAAGTGGCAAACAACATATTCCTCCACAAATGCCTTTTAAACAAAGTAGATAAAATAATTATGAGCTTTACTTTTCCTTAAACATTTCTTGAATAGGAATTTTGATGCAATGTAAGCCCGTAAAACAGAGAAATCTGTTAATTCGTGAGCTAATTATTGGAACAAGTTGGATGCAAGTTGTGCAGTGCTGGAGGCAAGGTTAACTTGCATTTCAGTTCCCTGCTTCGCTACGTCCGACACTTTGTTCACTTTATAGCGTGGCTCAGATCAGATCTCATCTCATTTTCTTCACATGCTCATTCCCCACCTAAACTGGCAGACAAGATTTTTGTATTTCTGTATTTGTAGCTTGCATGTAATCTTGTAAAAGTCGGTTCTAACATAAAAATACCTAGTACAACATTACACAACAACAGCAACATTAACTAATCTTAAGTAAGTGAGATGTTTAAAGTGAGTACATACATCAAATTGCTTTGTTGATGATTGCATGACGAGGTTATCGTTTCTCAGGAACCAGGCGATTCAATCCATGGGATCGAGAACTGGGCTTTTTTTAACCTATAACTATAACCTGGAGCTTATATACGTTTCATACAAATTACTTGTATTAAAATACGCTCTAAATACTTGCCTTTATTATGTCTTTACAAACTATACAGATAACAAATGGTATTACAGTACTGTTGGGAGCAGTTATTCATGTTATGACGATCTAGTTGATGCAGTAGATAAATATCTGGTTTTATGTTTATTTGCATTATTGCATGTTAGTCAGATTACAAAAAAATGCACAGACTGCACATAATTATTATTAAAAACGATTAATTGTATATTTCATTTTTGTAGGGGACGTCATCCATTGGGAAAAAAGTTTTATAGGAGGAAAATAGGATATCATTATGAAATCTACCTCGAGTATTGCGTTGAGAATTTGTGCAGGAAAGTGCAGAATTTATATTACACTAACACTATAAATAATTAAATAATAATAACTTGATGAGAATAGTTGCAGTAACCATCTTTGTTTGTTTAGTATGCGTTCAGAGCCAGATACAAAGACTGAAGACTCGTTTTGGGAATAATTGCTAATTAGGAGGCAGTGACCATGGTTTATTTATTCGAAGACAACGACTTTTAACTTACAATTGGCTAAAACTTACTAAAGAGTTTTGCAAAATATTACGATTGGCAAATGTGAAATACTAGATTAGCAAAATACATATAATTAAGTAGATACTGCATATTTCACTATGAAATTGCCTTTTTCAATGGTTTTAAATCACAATTTTTTGATGGAGCCCACAAGAAAGAAAAATGAGTTGATTTTGTAGAATTAAACTTCGTAACTTCAGATATCTTTTCATTAAATCTGGTGATATATTTGTGCATCATTCTTATGAATGATGCACAAATGCATAGAAAAACCTAGCTATATCTATGAACTTCAGCTTTATTGAATGCTCCGTTTAGTATCGCACCTTTCAGAAATTGTAATGATCACATTTTTTCTTGCAAAAAGTAATAAGAATGGTAAGCAAAAAACCGCAGAATAACAGTGATTGCAATAATGTCCGTCATAATAAACTTTATGACGAGAGATCACGCGAAATCACATTTTAAGAGGACTATTTATTAAATGATTTAGTAAAGGTTTAATTTCAAGGAGTTCAGAGAACTGCTGATGAATGATTGCTAGCAAGTTAATTTTTCTGAAAGGCGCTATTAGAAGGAACAGTTTGACACTTTGGAAAGAGTAAGTTAAAGAATAGAATGGGAGAGAAATATCGCCTACTCATTGTTAGGAGTTTATTTTATGCTATTAATTTATTTACAACAACTGGAAGAATATGCAAATGTAACTGTCAAAAGAGACATGTGAATGACGCTTCTAACTAAGTATATGTTGACAGACACCTGAATAAAACATTCATGAGGGATCTTAGGGCATAATAAAGGATTTGATAGAGAACAAGCATTAAAGTCTGTTAATTTAGCTGAGTAAAGAATTACGAAATGTAAATGAGTTAATTATTGTGAAGATAGTTGGTTAATTTCTTGGTCATCAATGTATAGAATTAAATTGCCGAGAAAAGGCATTACAATTTAAATTATGACATGACGTGTCTCTCGTCATTGTCCTCTCATTTCACAATGTAGCAACCATGCAGAAGAAGGAAGGTAAGTAAATAAATATTGTGCTATTAAAACAATGTATAGGAAGATACAATAGAAGCAAGGATAATTACATCGCATTAATGGTTAAAGTTTACAGCGTTTTGTTTTTTAATCACCATCCAAGGACCAGCCCGTGAAGTTTTGTTAAGGAAATGACTGAATGAGTAAATTCCTTTGAAATATTTTGTAGGCGCGAGTAGAGATAAGAAATGGACAATTAAACATGCAATTACATTTCATTACATAAAATTAAATGAAAATTAAGGAAATATTTATGGGAATGCGTTTCCCATTAGGCGCCGGTCGGTGCGGTGATGTTGTGTATTTAGTAACAGTAGTAAGCGGCATGAATTACATGTGCCGTAAATGTAAAAATTACTTTTAGCTAGATTAGAGAAAGTATCTGTAGGGTGGGCGAGGAAGATTGCGAGTGCCTATAATCTAATAGCGCAGCGGAGATAGAGCCATAATACTTACTTTTCTGCTCTCTAAAAGATAAACAGATAGTAAGTGTTTGTCTGTGTGATGTGAGAATGCTGCTGAGATATCTTGGTAGGTTGACGAGTCGGATGCTCGGATGATAGAGGTTGACGACTATTTATAACTCAGATGGTGGGCTTGTATCATTTTATCTGCCAGATCTAAACGAAGAAGAAAATGTGAAACAAAGGACTCTGTATGTAAGAAAATGAATACAAAATTAAGACTTCAACCGTGGTAGCGTTTAATGAGGCCGATGGCGCCCATCGATAACAGAGTGTCGACAAAAGAACTCTGGCTCCCTTGACATGAACACTAAAACTCCACGACTACCAAAGTTCACCCAAGTCAACAGTCAACACACTCCATTCATGTACCTAAGTTTCGCGCACACATTTCTTCTCGTAAACACTGCAAGGCATAATTCCCTCTTTTCATCTCTTCATGCACGAAATAAATATTCCTCAGAAAAATACTCTCTCTACCTCAAATTGCATCATCTCCTAAAAAACAGGACCATTTGCATTTCTTTAAAATAGAAACATGAAAAAATATTATTAGTATCAGGGAGTGTAATGTAATATACCATCTACGTATTTAATCTACCTGGGTAACTTATTATTATAGCGTAGCTATCATAAAGGATTAAGTCTGACTACAATAAAGCAGATGAAAAATATGTTGTCAAGATTGCACTTTTATATCTGACTGGGTTGATAGAGAAGAAAAGTCAATTGTCCCCTTTTCTTGCCAACTCTAACCCTTATAGGATACTTTGTTAATAAGAATTATTCTCTTGTTGAATACACAGAATGACACTAAAGTATATCTTTCTTACCTACTTTTGCTATGATCTAAAGAAATCTTAAAGGCTCAAGTTAACAAGGTAGGAAGGATTCATCGCAACAATAACACTCATCTCTAATGCTTGATATGACGTGACCATTTGACTCCTACTGCTACACAGACGTCCTTATATATTTCTACTATTCCTCACAATAAAATTCGGAACGAAAGGAAAAGAAACCGACTCAATGCTTCCATCTCATAAATTCTGGACAATGTGTAGTAGCTATTTATGACTGTGCATGTCATGAAAAATATCTTCTTCTAGAAAATCTTCTTAATGCACTTTGTAGACGCTCTGCTATAGTCAGGGTCACTTAATAGTGACACTATTGAATTAGACACTAAGGAATGAAAACCGCAAGTGAATGAGACGTAAATAAATATAGCTATTAAGAAAAAATTAAATCTATCGAAGCGTGCTAATGTGACACGTCAAATCAGTTCCTAATATTTCTTTACTTTATTATTTATACTCGACATATTTGCTACTTAGATCCTATTTACACATCAAAGCACTGAAAGTGTCACTTAGGGTTACGTCCTTAACGTCTGTGTACTTCACCTACAATAATGTTTCATTCAGATATGACTACAATAAGTGCAGCTCTCCCTAAACATTATTTACATCAGCAGTTCTCGATATGATGTGTGTAAATATATAGATACCTATATATGCCGTGTGTTTCCGTCAAGCACCAATGAATCTACAATTCTCAATTGAATCAGTTGTCCTCCAGAAGGGTTTTATTTAATCAATTCATTAAGATATCAGTTCCGCGATTTGAAAAGTAGGTTTACCAATGAATGCTCATACACGTAGTTTTCTGGCCGTGAGATTTGAATATATTGTAGAAGCTTGTGCGCATGCATCCCTTCACAACTTGTAAAATTTCATTCATGTAAATTTGTAATTGTAATATAGTGTCAAAATTTATTTTATTATTTAAATGTGTAAAGGATATAGGATATCCTTTATGGTAAGCGATGCTGAATGTAAGCTGAAGCATTTATTGTTATTAAAATGCAGAAAATTCATACAATGATATATATTTGAGTAAATTGGTTATGCATGATATTGAATTGTGAGAGTAGTAGGAAAATAACTGGAAATTATAATAGCGGATGACTTCCGCTAGCATTCATATTATCAAATTGGTTGAATACGAAAGGAAGAGAATGATCAATAGAGAAATACATCACATTGCCATGTTTGGCTTTAGAGTGACAAGCTGATTTGATTGTTTCCATTGTGACAGCGTTAGTTGGTGTGCCGTCATGCTTGGAGTTTATTTGCTACTGCAGCCAGAATATAATATTATGAGATGAAAGAGTATAGCTAGCTAGGGACATTGAGACTACTTATTTCAATTCGCAGTCCAAGATTAGGTCAAAGGGCGAAGTGGACGCATCAATTCAGAGCATTGTGAATTTGTATTGTGCATGTCCACGGAATCTGTGACTTTAGTAGACGGCGCATTTGATTGACAGTGACACCTCTGACTCTGTGAATAACAAAATGTCCAAATTTCACTTTCTGTCACTCACAAATTCAATTGAATGACTACCTACCACATTTAGATCCTTCGCTCTGCCTTATGAATTCATTTTCATACTCCGCTGCTCTCAAATCCACATTTCCCTTTGTAGGACATGCTCTGTGAATCTCAAAATCTTTTATTTTATAGACAAGGCTATTGCCTGCATTTTGTATTATAATAATTTCCTACAGCGGAACCAAAAGAGTTGACTTGACTAATACGCACCTAACTAATAAAACGGACTGCCTACCATTACCATTTATGATTTTTGAGGTGAGAGACGTAGACGGAGCTATAGCGGCACTGCACTCCGACGATACTATTATTGTTTTGTTATGCTTACCTTTTGTGAATTTTTATTCGTCTGCAGAGCATGATCATTTAGCCAGTCAGCCTCCTCCTTTCCTTTATTTCATTTATCCTATTTTGCTTTCCTAATTCCTCCTTTAATAGTTACACACGCACGTTATTTATTCACCTTATTTCTATGACTTTGTGCAACTAAATTCTGTCGACTTGCTAACAATAAGTTTCCACTATCCATGCCCCTATTATTACAGACCAAAACTCTTTGCCACCACGACATGCCTCTTTCCTGTTTCGTTTTATTTCAATCAAACTCTCATTATTCACAATTTCACAGCAAATTTTTTACGTTGATAAATATTTTGATAAGGGGCAACCTAAAATTACCATATAAATATAAAGAATATATATAAGTAAATTGTATAAGTAGTTAGTTAATTATAAATTACATTGTTATAATATTACGGCTATCTACTAGACCGTTTCATCTTTGCCAATCTTTTTTATCACACTACATACAAACAAATGTTGACTTCATTTTAATTTATGTAAAGCTACTAATGTGTTCTATTTACCTAAGACTAAGGAATTGATAACGGCATTAATTAAAATGAAATAATTGTATTCTTTTTTTAATATCTTAAAATTTTATCTTACATATCATAAAGTCTTAAAGTCTGACAAATCCTTAATTACTTTCATAACACTCTTTATCGTCACAAATAACAGTTAGGTCCAACCCTAGATAATTATATTATTATCGCTACTCAAAATTATTTTGTTCCACTAAAATCTTACAGAGTGAAATTTCCTATTAGCGAGCATTTTTATTGCATGAAATCATTGTAGTGACTTTATCTCAACGAATCATTTATCTTGTTTGATATTATAGAGATAAAGCCATGCATAATGTAATGCATGAAAGTTGCGACGACAGAATTATTTATTTTTAAGCAACTTCCAACAGAAAAGCTCAGCAGCGCTCGTATCTATAATATTATTAACAGACGTCATAACGACAAAGAAATTCGGCCAAAGTATGGCATTCATGGCACGTCATTATATTTGCAAACCAATCCTAGCAGCGCCATTTCTACTATATAGGTACAATTGAATAACAAGTTTAATAATATTGCCCAAAAATAGAATTACATGGAGTTTGCTGGACGGATATTTCTGGCGCATGAATACCTATTATTAAATTAAATTTGACAATTAAAATTAATTTTGTTCGTTCCTTGTAGTTCATAGTTTACTCAAGTGTCAAACAAAGCAGTATACATAATACTACAAACTAATGCATGCTTCCGTTTTGATTGCTACAGCTTTAATTTGTAATTTTTAGCACTTTGTGAGGAAAAAAAATTAAAACATTTCCATTTTCTTTTGTACTTGAAACTATTAGAGCGATTGTATTCGGCTTTTTTTCACAAGTTTAGACATTCTGAGCCAATATATACCTACGAGATGACTCTTTACGGACGGAATGTTTGATTCTACATTTCTACACAATATACGCTATCTTGAGCTAGTTAGAAACAATTCTGCATAAAATATGTCTTTTTAATTGTAATAAAGCGTTTGAATGAAATATATTCCGAGGCACAGTTTATATAGTACAAAAGTGGGGTCACTAAGGAGAGCCCTCAAAGGGCCACTCCCTTTCGATATAGCTCAAAGGATTTTCTTTCATGCACTCTACTGGCTAAAATAGATGGGAGGAGAATTTTTCATATACATCTTGATAAATCTGGATTTAAAGGGAGCCTCATTGCTAATTCATTTCAAGTTCTCTGGCATTTGCTGCTCTCATTTTTAAGATTTAAGTTATTATATTTACATATCGTATCATGAATTCTAATCTCAATTTAATTGAAATGAACGACTCGATTATATTATTTTTATTTCAATGCACATTTCATATGCAAATGCATCTTTTTATTGCCATTTTCTCACACTACATATAATTAAATATCTGACACATATCAAATAGGTCACAAGTCGCATGCCCTTGGAAATTATATTTATTTTTCATTTAATATGTCACGGAAGCAGTTCGTTTATTTTCAGATGCATGAGAATCGGTCAGTTACAAGGTTCTAAAGCGATTGAGTTGCGCAGTGTACAGTTATAGACAGTGGGATGTTAGTGAACAGTTTCAAGGGAGATTATAATGGACTGGAAAAGTTATTATGAATTTTTTGTGTCCATATTTCTGTTCTTTAGAGAGCGAGTGTAAGAGCGGGTACTTACAATTACCTATTTTGCTTTGCTGCACAATTGTGAGGTGAAAGGGAAGGGAGCCTTGAAAAAGTGTCTATGAATTCGGCTATTATGATGTTGATGTGTGTAGTATGAGGTCTATTACTCAAATAATATAAAATAAGCCGGACAATAGATAATAGCTAATAATAGACAGAGTGGAGTTTTATTTGAGTCGCGAGATAGGGAAGGAAGGACTAAACGGAGTCGACTTGTATGTCACTTCATCCATGAATCAATGAGTGATTGTGAATGGACTGCAATGTGCCAAGTTAGTTGCTCAGCGATTTTACAATGTTAGATGAATGCATGGCTTTTTAATGAGCGTGGTGTGCATTTGCTCGGGACTCATCATAAAGAGCGACGGAGATAATATATCAATGTGTAATCTATTGTGTGTCCTTTGGTAATGAAGGATAATAACTAAGTAATGTGTCTCTCTGCCGCGCACAAACCTATCACATGCATTTACAAATAATAACTAAATGAAAGGAAAGTAGAATGGAGAAACGATTCAGGATTCGTTGGGATAGAACTCATTGAATCCAGTTCAAATGACGCAACGAACCGAACTATTTATGTATCCGCATACATAATAATAATAAATGGCTAAATAGCCGTGCTAGGACATACACAGGTCATGAGAGATTTATTTCTGGCATTTAATACGCTAGTAGACTTTATTGTGATTTCCTATGTGTGAATAATACGGAATGAAATAGTGACGCTAGTCCTTTCGTTCAGCTCAGACTTTCAATTGCCTCGTTGTAGTAGTAGTAGTCATAGTCTTACTAGTTCTTATGCTCTTACTTAGCTAGTCCATAAAAACTAGAGAGGTTGCTAAAAGTCGCTCATTTGCCTTTAACTAAGGCTTTGTAATTGTAATTGTAATTGTAATTGTAATTGCTTTATTCAGTCAAACACCAATAACAGATTCAATATTACATGAAACTGATTTCCAATGGAGGACCTAGTCATGTTCATAGAACATGTAAAACGCGACACAGATTTGCTAAACTCATAATATTATAGTCATCATTACATACAGTAGATTACAAATGATACATATAAGTTACTTTAATTTTTGTTGCGGGAGTCACAGATGTGTTTTTTGACTGCAGCTTTAAATGTTTGAAGGGATTCTTCAGACTTTATATTGCTAGGTAAGGAGTTCCATAGCACTGTAGAACGATATCTGAAAGATTTCTTGTAGAATTCCTGCTTAAAGCTAGGCATAGGTATATTTTTTAGTCTACTATTCTTACTTCTAGCATCAAAATTCCACAGGCTTGTTATTTCTACAGGATATAAGGTTTCATGCA
>JABASI010005330.1:0-12484 GCA_019776505.1 Tomocerus nigrus | reverse complement strand
ATATGCAACAGTAAATAAAATTTCGTCATTATTACTAGAATATTACCTAAAGTATTTTGTTTTACCTGGCCATTGGGCCCCGCGCAGGCTTGTTGCCCCGGGTCCCGCAAACCCTAGAGCCGGCTCTGGTTGGCAATGATGGCCGTGGATAATGTCTCACAGATTGATCAAAAGATTGATCGTAACAAGCTATCGACAGCTCTGACAGAGACACTGACGTTGAACAAAGGACTGGAGACATTACTTTTAAAAATAGTGACGAAATCCTTCAATTTATAAAGACACGGGCATAGTTGAACGTTTTACAATATTTTACTTCAAAAACGTCAATAGCTAATTTAAGTACTGGAACGGTGCTTTATGCGAATGATCATTCTGTCTGTCTGTCCATTCGTCCGTCTGACCGATAAAAAGATATTTACTAATTGCGATGTAAGAATGGGAGCCTAATTTAAAAACTCTTGACTCCCGCCTTCAACATGGTTGGCATTCGAAATATTTCGGTAAAATTAATAGGCAAAATTATTGAAATATTTCGCTAAATATTTCAATCCCACAATTGGTGAAAAGTGAAATAATTGGAATAAATAGGATAGTTGGCATTTATTTCACTTTTCAAGCGAAATATGTAAATTGACATTATTGATATTAATATTTCGATTAATTTCATCTGAGACTTGAAATAAATAGCAGGGCCACTAATTTATTTCAATTATTTAATTTTTATTTCACACTTCACGGCAAAATAGTTGAAAGTGAAATAAAAGCCAATCCTGCCTATCAATTTTTTGTGTATCGCAAAGAAAAATTAGTGAATGAAACTATGTCACTAGGCCTATAGCTAGGCCATATTGGGCATCATTCCGGTACTTTTTATATGTTTTGATTTACACTGGCTTATTCTTTGGTTTAGAAATGCATTAATGGAAAAGTACAACCGCAGGGATCTAAAAATTCTGAAAAGATATGCTTATACCTTTTCTACTGATCTACCAGAAAATCTGCGAGATTTAGAACTGTCAAAATAATGCGAAGTAGAGTTTGACAATCTCCAATGGAAACTTGGAAGAAAATCCAATTGGCGTATTTTGACATGCAATAATAATTATTGCATGTCAAAATACGGTTTACAGTGGTTACCTGCCAATCTCCGATGCAAAATATGAAAATGTCAAGTACCTCTTAAGCACGTTTTACAGAGCCCCGGAAGATATTTTTTATGAATCACTTGATTTTCCAACCGAAGATGATATTCCAGAACATATCATTAATATCATAGAAGAATATCCTGACCCAAACTTCGATATCACGTTTCTGGATTTAGAATTTGAAGTTCAAAATCCCGATTATGTGGAAAATCCACCTGATTATATTAGAAATATTATAGAAGACTTCCCGGATCCGCATTTTGATCATTGAATTTCTGAATTAGTCAAAATAGTAATCTGAAAAGCACAATTTCTGTCGTTTTCTAACAATTTCTAACGTTTACCAACAGTTTCTATCGTTTACCAAGAATTTCTATAGTTTTCCAACAATTTCTATAGTTTACCAACAATTTTCATAGTTTACCAACAATTTCCATAGTTTACCATGCAATTTTTAGTTCTCGTTTCGTTTTTACATTAAATTAGGTATATGGTATACTGTTCAACTGGATGTCGGGTGTTTACTGATGAAGATAAATTAATTAACAAATTAAAATTTTGTTGTTATTGAAAAGTATACATTTAGAAATCACAAATTCAATTATTTCCTGTTTGCTTTCTTAATTATTATCATTAATTCTAGGAAAATACATTCTAATCTATAAGCTTCGTGTTTATGAATTTATTTATTAAGAGATAAAAAATTGAGGGATGACAGAGTTACTCAATTTGTCCAAACTTCAGTTTGTAAATTTTTCCATAACTCTTTGCCCATTTTGCCAATGCTAAATGAGGTTTTGTTCCTGCAAAAATAAATGACTTAGTTTTATGCGTGTGATTTCTGGAAAACTAGCATAGAGCTAATTCATTTTCGTTAGTGATGTAGAAGATAATAAAATAATAATAAATATACAAACCTAGGAAAAACATGTGACCAAAAAAGGGTAAGGCGAAAGGTCCTGTAAAGAAAGAAACAAAAAATTGTAGAAAATTATACATGTGTTGTGTTTGTGTGAATAAATAAATAAATATAAGTTACATCATGCTTTATTATTTTCGCTTAAAAATTGGGTTGCTGTTGCTATTTTATTTAAGTACCTGGCAGAGATTTTTCATTTCTGTTTTTGAGAAGGTAATAAAAGGCCAAAAAGGCCAGAACAATTACAATCAGCATTTCCATTACTTCCATTTTTTCATAAAATGCCGACTAAATAATGTTTAAACACACAGTTCACAAACTCTTCGACTTCTGTCGTAAGTCGTAAAGTCGTCTCGTAACGTACTCGAATTGAACTGTGTAGCAAAATGGTTATTAATTGATTTAGCATAGCATTGCTTGCATGAGTTGCGAGGCATTGCTATTATAATAAACAATTATGCTAAAACAATCATTACTTGCTTTAAGTAGCTATATATACCATACCTACATTACATTTTATACAGGGTGGTGGGTAGTATTAGAATATTATAGAAAGGCACTGAGTATTTTATCTGTGTAGATAGTTCCATTCTCTGTATGTACAGTGTCATTCACAATATATTTTCATATTTCATGTGTTAATTATTATATCAGTCTTCAAATAGAAACCTAAAAGGTGTCTATAAAATTATTCCAGTTTTCTACGTGTATTGTTTTCACAATTGCTTGGAAGGATGCTAGGAACAACTGGATAATAAAAATAGTATTATTAGCTGCTCGGCACAGGAATGTCCTATCTGTCTGTTGTCTGTCCGTCCCTAGGCACGATAATTTCTCAATGTAGACGTACACCATTCAAATTTTCTGTGTCATCTAGATGTCAATAGAATGACTAAGTTCGAAACTGGGGTCACTGGGACAAGGACAACTGGGTCAACCTGAGGTCATCTCATGAACGCATTGAGATACACAGTTCAATTTTTGTACACTTACTATATATAAGGTCTAAAGAAAGACTAAACGTGAAAATGGGATTATTATGTCAAGGTCAACGGGGCCATTCTGAGGCCATCTGTACTCTCACTCTGTACTATATAGCCTATATATACTACCAGTTTACCAGTCCATACGTATTTACTACTAATATTTTGACTAGTAGTACTGTGCATGTGCAATACTACATTACGTCAATTAATCCAGCAGCTCAACGACGCTACTTAGAATTATATTCGTATTGTGTGGTGTGGTTTAATTATTATTCTTCTGACCACATTTTAGAAATGAATATAATACTCTCTTTAGTTGATACCCTGTATAGCTCAAGGTTAGATGGTCTGTATAGTCTGCCTGCAGGACAACATGCAATCTTCTCTGAAGTGCTATTTATGAGAAGATAAAAAAAGTTTTTTATCCCTGTCTGTCGGTACTGTACTTTACTTAGCTGAGAGGGAAAGCGAAGGACAAATGGGTTTATCCTGTGGCACAGGAAATATAACTATATATTAACCATATAATTATATTATAATAAAAACTGGATATAACTTTATTACATCATTACTGTTAAAATCTTTAGTGGTCAATATTGTTATAACTTTGTATCGGTATATCTATGCATTTATACTGATATTATGTATATACACGAGAGCATTAAATAATTATAGCTGTGCTGGATGAATATACAATTACCTCGCCTTATTTGCCTCTAAAAATAAGTAAGATGCATGCATTTACATTATTGTACTTGGTTTTAAAGACTAAACTACATGCGTTAAATTATTAAATATGCAATACACCTACAGATAGTAATGATGATTTGCCTAAAATTCAATGTCAACATTTTGTCCGTTGTTCTTTTTAGCAATGAAAAAAGTAATATTTATTTATTGCTACTGTGCGTGAAATGGTAGGCAACTCACAAATCTCATTAGTCACTAAAAGCCAGGACTTTGCACAGCTAGATATACTTTTATTTAACTTGGTTAAACAATTATTATTATGAAGACTAATATTCATATATGTAGTTTATATGTATATAATATTTTGTGTGTATTTTATGTATATGTAGCTCCTATAAATAATTGTCAATTAAAAATGTCAGTAAAATGTTCTCATAGTATTAAAATTTATTTCACTGCAAAATTACTGCACTTTAAAATAATATAATTCTTTATTTACAAATATGTATAAGGTAGTTAAAATAAATATCTTGTTTTTCACTTGAATATTTATATGCGACTTGGATTATTTCTATTATTTGTGTGTTAAGATTAAGACTGATTTCAATGGTCAAAGAAATAGTCGACCATGGAACAAAATTCGGGAACATTTTCTTGAATTAAACTAAGAAGTGAATAATTAACAATTGACCAACATTCCTAATTTACTTCTTTAAATACTTAGCATTAGTATGTATATAATAGCGATAACATTTATTGTATGATAAAAATGCTTGCCACTGAAATAAATTCAATCAATCAGTCAATAATGAGTAGGCTTGGGTGCATCGCAGGAGTAATTAAGGCACTTGGAAATAAAATAAGATATAACATTTTGGAATTTTTGTATAACACGTTAGATTTTAATTAATCAGTTACTGAGTTACTACATATTATTATTATTATTATTATGAACTTATTTAAGGTAAATATCTATCACAGATATTTTTAGCTAGCCGGATATTGGATTCAGGTCGCTTGAAAACTGCGCACATATTTACTTCGCAAGTTTTCAGCGTTTTTCACATTGTTTGAAAACAGAAACTTTATTGTGGTAAATCGACACAAAAATGAAATTACAGATTTTAACGTAAATATATTAATGCGATAAATATTAAATTAATATCATAAATTACAGATATTAATCTGTAATAGGCTTAGCATTAGTATTGATTGCAATTGAGGCTTTGGAAAGACGAGAAATATTTTCCTGTGAGTTATAGAAACATAAAAGTGTACGAAATAATTGGAGCGTCAAATTAACCAATAACCTTGAAATCGTGAACAATAGCTTCATATTCATATTCATGATGGGGTTCGTCTTGGGATAGCGAAGGACCATCTCGACACGCAAAAATCTTTTGAATATCAATCATTACCTCCACCTTTTTCCCTTCGGCAGCTTTTAATTGATTTTTCATTTGTTCTTTCGAATTTCGGCTACCGAACCAACAGGCGTAGTACACCCACCCGTAAAGCTCACTTTCAATTTTTAAATAATAGTATTCTATCAGTTCGGCTAAGTCCAGCTCACCTATAAAAAATTTATTATAACTGTGAAATAGAGAAAAAAGCATTTTTGTGTTATTTACAAATGGAATATATTTAAATCTATCTCAAAAATAATTTAAAATTCTTAAAACAATTGAGTTTTTCTACAAAATGATTTAATAGACTCCTTAATGAAGATTTCCTCAGAATTTAAAAATTTTGTCTTCCGAAATTATTTAAATCTTCATAAAATATAAAAAGAATGAAAATTTCTTTAAGTTGATGCAAAAAAGTGGTTTTATTTATAAAATGCTTGCCAATTATTTTTGTCAATGAGCTGTGCAGCCTTATTTCCTAAAACGATAAATGTAAACTTACTTCTTATTTTAGGGTGGGGTATGTTTTGCTTAAACATATCGCAAAGGCATTCGGAAAATGGCCCATACTGCTTAGAAACCTCTAGCATTATTTCTTTGGAAGTCACTAATTTCTCTAAAACGACAAAAAGAAAAGAAAATAAATTGTTCAATTTGACAGTTTATTTGTTAACTTACCATAATTAATTTTCTTTTAAATCTAAAAACAAAATAATATCGTAGTTCGTACCGACAGATAATTCTGGAAGCCCTCGACGGCCTGTCCAGCGTAGAAACGAGGAATGGGTAAAAATTGGGCCTATCTTGACTTCCGAGTCGCCACTCACTGCACAGTAAGGCTAATTAGAATTATTTTAAAAAAACTTTAAATCACATTGTTGACCATTTTAGAGACATTAGGTGGATTAAAATGGAAATTTTTTCTTTTTCGAATATTTTATAGCACTAAAATAACAAGTACCAGTCAGGCCAGTCACCTATCAATTTTAAATCTAAAATTTAGATTCTAAATTAATTAATAAATACTAGTGGTATTTACTAATTAATTAATTTATTATTTACCACTTTGTGGAAGCTATTCTTATCAAGATTTTCAGTAATCCTTCCATTGAAAACAATTCGTTGGACTTCATGAGTTAGAAAGGGAAGTTGAGGGTAGGGTAATGTATTTATCAGCTCATGATCGTCGTTCTTTGGCTGGCATTTCTCAAACAATTTTTCATTACGAATGCGTTGACAATAAGCTCCCCCAATCGTAAATTTTAGTCTCTTCAATGCAAAAAGATTTCTCCAGGTAGAGGACACGAAGTAATCTTTTTTTCCTTCGAGGAAGCTCTGAGGCATACGTTTGAAATAAAGAGAAATTTCGTCTGTGGAAGAATATAGCTGAAACAAGGCAATCATTACGTAAATTATTAAATTATATCCATAAATTATGTACATATAATTATAATTATAAATTATATGCATAAAGTTATAAATACCAAAATTGCGAACTATCAAAAGAAAATTGGAAATCGTTGGGCAGGGAAAACTGGATATACCTCTGAATAATTTGTGCTCCCAATGGACTTGCCCAAAAAAGTTAGACGCGGAGTACAATGCGTAATAAGAATCAGGGAGCCAGGAATAAGTTTTCTTTGACTTCGCCACATCTTTACGTCGTTCATATGAATTTGTACTCTAAGCAGAAAAATATTACTCTCACGCACTGTTTAACATATTGTAAAACATTTTTTATAAATATTACTAAAGCATACTCCAGCATACCTTACAGGTTCGCCTTCTGGTTTTAAGAGATCAATTAGCTCTAGCCAGCGAAAGACAGAATATTGCTGAAAGTTGCGATTATAATGAGTTATGGGATGACATGGATCTTGTTCAGACGGATCTATGTTAGGTTTAAAAGACATAATCTTCGGATATTTCCATTTTGCTTGTCGCTCTAAACGTCCAGCATGCTTTATAACTCCGATGACATCAAAATTGTTGATGGGCTTATCCCCCTTCTCCGTTTCGAAGTCAAACTGCGTTTTCTTCCTCTTTTCAAACACTTCCAGGTTTTTCTTAAATAATGCATCATTGTCTGCGCTGTATCACAAAATTATTAATGTGTCATTTAAGGTTGGTGTGGCTTGGTCCAGCTGCAGCTGGACCAAGCCTCTGCAGGTGTCTTCCTACCAGACCTGATAGCAAATAACTCGATCTAATGGATGAAAATGGGAAAAGTTGATTGACATCGACAGATAAACTATACAGGAGGCAGTTTATCTGTCTATGTCAATTAACATGATGTATTTTCATCCATTTTTAATTTTTGGTATCTGGTGGAGTGGGAAAACAGATGCAGCTAGACCAAAAAGTCACACCAACCTTAAATTAGAATTAAATGCTGAAACAATTACAAATAACTTTCCATTATTTTCTTTTCTATTTGCATACTTTATACAATTAAAATATTTACTGAAGGACATCGGTCGCTGTCCATAGTTTCTTAACGATTTGTACAGAGCTAATAACATTTTGGAAAGATTTCTCCTTGGATTGTGTAACATCCTTTACAACATAAATTTTTCGAGCGTCAAAAACATTCACTTTTATTTCCATTAGCAAAATCATTTCAGGATTATAAATGGATGTGAAATGACTTTCAGTAATGAGTCGGTGATTGATACATCCAGCGTTGATTAAAATTCTATCGCCTTGGCTGATGCATTTGAAGACACTCTCGATCTGTAATTAATTTAATATTTTTTACTGCGTAACATTTTGTCTTTTTGTCGTTGAGTTTTGCAAAATTTTCATAAAAAGTACTACCGCATCATTGAACATGATAAGCTCGCATATTCCTGTCTCATCACCGACGTAAACACTGCCCATGAACAATGCCTTATCATTTTTAGCAATAATCGACACCTTCCTCTCTAAAAATTAAATTCAAATATGCAAATAAGTAAAATAGATTGTCTTTTAAAATTAATAATTAAATTCGACCAAGCTTTTAATTTTAATTACTTGCAAGGACATAAACTTCTACAGGTCTCGTAAGTTTTAATTTTGTGTCCCCCAGATCCGATTCCAGCTCCTTCAAGCTAATTGTAGCACGACGAATCGTTTTTATGACATCGGGGGCTTGAGGATAAAGGGGAAACACTTTTTCTCGACTAAAATCGTACGTCAGCACTCCTACGTATTTTAAATAACAAAAAAAAACTTTTATTTTCAAAAATCGCAAATTGTAATTAAGTAAAATTGCTGAAATGTTCATTATTCAACTCAAATTGTGTGTTACATACGCAAATCCTTCCTCAGGCCTGGAAATCCTATTACCATATCCGATATTAAACCGGAAACTTGGCCATGACTGACTTGGTTTCCTCCAGCTAGCTACAGACAAATTCGAAATTAAGAATTAAAGTAAAGTTAAAGTTCAGTTGATTCATAAAGTCGTAAACGAAAATAAATGGGGAGCAAAATCAAAAATTACTTAATAATGTCAAATGTTCACAAAAGAAAAAAAATATTGATTTACCACTAGGAATAAATCCTCGTTCTCAACACTCATCTTTAATAAAGTGGAAAGTAAGGGTGGCCGAAATATTCTGTTTGTTTATTTAGTAATGAGAATGACACTGACTAAACTAAGACTAACTAATAGAAACTAGAAAAGTATTTCCATAAAAAACATGAAATTCAGCTTGGTCCGTGGCTGGTCGTCGGTCACCGGTTCACAGCATTTACAGGCAGGTGACAGGAATAATAATCTTTTCCTCTTCAACTCTGTTGACTTTATTGGCGCCCGTCGGTAGTTGCCGCCAATGTCCTTGGTACTTACTTGTTTCGCCTCTGATTCTGGATCAATCATGAAATAAATATAACTCTAGGCCCAAAAATTATTATGCAATAACTAGCCAATAGGCAAAATGTTTTGGGGGTTCGTGTGATAAACAATTTATTATTTTATTCATAATAATCAAGTTATGTTAATGTGCTTTTAGGTAAAATATCTAAAACTACAAAAGTTTAAATAAATAATTCGATGGCTCTTTAATGTCCTTAATCCGTGTCCATACATCTTCATGACATATGAACATTCTGTAGCTGCCGATCCCATTTTTCGCCGAACAATGCTACGAAACTTTCCTAAAAAATCGGATTTGATATTACTTAGGCTAAAAGTAATTGTTTTGAGTCGGAAGGCAGTTGCCGACAACGTCAAAGTTAAAGGGAAATCTTTAAAGCCGTCGGCAACTACCGACTCAAAAGAATTACTTTGTTGGTCTTGCGGGTGGCATACAAAATCAAATCCGATTTTTCAGAAAAGCTTCGTAGTTTTCGGTGAAAAATTGTGAGCTATGGACGATTTTTGCTAATAAATTGGTGTGAGTACTCTCGAAATGCCCATTGGGGGTCTTACCATTAATGTCCGACATGACATTTAATGACTACATAATATTATAATACTAATATATGTTGATGTTGCATTTTCATAATTCGTGGTGCCATAAATGAAATAATATCAGATTCATTATTCATGTCCTTTCAATGAATGCCATAATATATTAATAAATATATTGCATAAGATCTGGATTCAGAATAAATAATTTAATTTATTTATTTAACAGCACAAGCACAAATTGCCCAAATAATAAAATTATCATCCCCCTACCTCACAAAGTATGAATAAAATCAAATTATTGAAATCAGAATTTAGTATCGTAATAATCGAGCACGATTGTCACAATACTCTTCCTTCTCCCAAGTTCTCTGTGCATCGCAAAAAATCCTTCGATAAAACGTAGGGACGATACTCCAACAATAAATCTTACATGAAAAACAAAACTTACCTGCTGCTAACTAAGAAATTATGTGCATGCAATGGCAAATTCAAGTAATACAAAGTACAATTATAATATTATAATTATGCGTGGTTAGTGATTGTACAACGAGTAATAATGGCATTTTTTCAAGTCAAAGTGGCAACCCTGTCTTATATTATTAAAAATGAAACCCCAAGATGCCATTACAAAAATTGCAACTTAAAAGAAGCGCAGACAATAGAATTGTGCATTTTAAACACACAGCTCGAAAGGTTGACAAGAGACATAACGCCAATAATATTGAGTCGGCTCCTCGACGGGTTGCCTAAGTATATACTCGTCAACGACCATGACGGCTATCATCCTCAGAATGACGTCGAGCACCATGTACACTGCAACTGCAATATCGGTCTGCTTCACCCAGAAGAAGTAGTATAGTATCTCCCGGATGGCCGAAATGCCACACACCACAGTTGAGATGTTCACCCAAGCGGCGGAATCACGGGCAGCTTTCTCTGGTTCGATGTACTAGAAATAAAAATCATCGAATGAATTAAGGCCGTGCTGCCCTCGGGGCCATATGATACCCCGCTGAACATGAGTCATTGTCTTGGGGGTGTAAATCACATTAAAAAAGTAGCTGAAGGTAAATATCACGGACACTTCTTTTGAAAAACACCAAAATGAAATGTGTTATAGATGGGTTTAGTATATAGACACCAAGACACCCACTTATTTCTTTGTGCATGAGTCCCGCAAACTTCAAGCAGCAAAACCACATTGGGGCGTCACAAATGTACAGATATGACAAAGAGATTTAGAGAAAAAGTTTTATTTTGCTGAATAGATGGAAATTTTTTTATTTTTTTTAAAATTATTTATTTTTATTTTTAATAAAAAATTTGAATTTTTTATGACGCATAGCACGAGAAATAGAAATTTTGCTGTTTTGGCTGGGGAAATTTCAAGGGAAATGTCCGAGACATTGGAGGCGAGGGCGACTCCCAATGAACATTTTGACTTATGACTATGACTGTGAGAGTATGCGTATACTCAAATCAAACCAATGTATTATCCAGAATCCAGAACCTTTCATAGACCACATTTTGTAATTGAACGCTAGCAAACTTTCCTCAAAAATGGGATTTGATATTTATTATCTGGGGCACCCGAAGGCCAAAAGTGATTGTTTTGAGTCGGAAGTTGCCGACGGCTTTCAAGATTTTCCTTTAACTTTAAACTTGTCGGCAACTGCCTTCCTACTCAAAATAATTAGGTACCTTTGGCCTTCGGATGCCTTAGATCATATTAAATCCCATTTTTGAGGTGTCATTCGGTGAAAAATTGTGAGATGTGAAAGACTTTTCTGCTAATACATTGTTTGGAAGTTTGAGTGCTCTCACAATTGTCACAATGCCCAAAATGACTTTAGCAGTATAAAGTATAGCACCAAATCTTGCAAACAATAAACAAAACAAAGACAATGTAAATGTAAAGTGTGGTGTCGCACACGGCCCCAGGGCAGTGCAGAGTGCAGCCTTGGCCTTAGCCTTAACAACATTTTTTTACACCCATTTATTATTTATGTTATTTATTTATTGAAATTAATTTTGCTGTTGAATATTTTCAAAAAATCTTGAGCCATTTGACCTTTGCAGTGCCTTTGAATAGCTTCATGCCACCGTAGAGCATCACTGTTGATATGAGCACCGTTTTGACCAGTATGAAGCAGTAGGCTGCCACTGAAAAAACATTTATTAACTCTAATACTGATGACCGAATGACAATGCAAAAGGATAATAATTTTAGTAATTGCTAACCGAAAGCGCGATAATCATATTTGATTTCATTTTCCCACTTATGACTCGACATGTCAGCGATACCAATAGCAATCGCTGAAGAAATAGTGGCAGTGATGTAAATCTGGCAAAAAATAAAAGTGACATAAAATTAGTATTTTTCAACCAGACAAAAATAAAATGTTAGTCTGCCAGGATATTTTCAAAACATCGTAAAATTATGATCCAGTATTTTCCATGAATACCTGTCTATTTTACATTGCAAAATATTTTAAAATCGTAACTTTACAATGGAAAATTTGCGATCATAATTTTACGATGATGTTTCGAGAATCTGGTCCCTGTTTCTGGTCTTGAATTTTGAATGGTGTTGTCTTGCAATTTCACCCAGTCACAAAGCTGGTAACATACCGTACAAAATTAACCCCCATAATACCATGCAGACTATTTTTCTATATTTTTATAGACATCCACTAATCTGAGGCGTTTAGCGAGAGATTGCGCGGTGACAAGGCGTAAAACGTTTGAAGGGAAAAGAGTATTGGGTGAGGGTCAGACTATAAGCCTCTTATCCTTCCCAGCCAAAACAGCTAAATTTGTATTTTTCCTCTTATGCGTCGTCATAAAAGTTGCAATTTTTTATAAAATTAGTGAGCGGAAATTTGCTAATACAGTAGGGTCATTTAAACCCCAAAAATTTCCATCCGTTCAGCAAA
>JABASI010005329.1:0-12484 GCA_019776505.1 Tomocerus nigrus | reverse complement strand
CCATCCGAACTGGACGAAAGTACTCAAATGTTAATATTACCCAACTAATAATTGTCCTTTTCTTGTGCGGTTAGCGGAATAGAATAATATTGAGATTGTAAGAAGGAAGATAATAAAAAGCCCTAATAGATCTAGTTTCTCAGATTTCATTATTTGTATTCCAAGTAAAAGAGAAAGAGAAAGTTGGGAGAAGGACCTCAAATATTGGTCTAGCAGTAGGAGCAACGTGCCGAGTTTTGCAATAAATACAATAAGAAAATGGGAATGAAGAAATGGAGCCAATCAGGAGATACTTGGAGAAGTTCTTGAGGCTCATTCCTAGAAACAAGAGCTATCTCAAATGTCCCCTCTATTTATGCATTTACTTATTCATTTTTCCGTGAATTTGTCGTATAGACAGAGTGAGGTCTGTTTGCAGAATGGATTTATCCCGTACGTATTATTTGCTTGCTCAACGTGAATAACTGGGAGAGAGATCGTTAGGAAGTGTATATCAAATTGCTTTCTGGGAAAAAGTCTTCGAGGAAATCAAGTGAATTGAAAAGATTTGCGAAATTAGCGTTCGTTCGTCCTATTACAAATTGCTAGCGCTTTAAAGAGTCTCTGAAGAGGATGAGAAAAATTAGAAAAGAAATAGATTGGAGGAGCAGTTGAAGACAAAAAGGCTATTTTTAATCCAAGATCATTTGTAACGTAAGTGGCATATACGTCTCGTCATGTGTAGTATACTATTATGTTATATGTAGTTGTTCTTGATAGTAAATAGTTAGTTAGTCGCCCTATGCATGGGAGGATTAAGATGTACACGCCTAATTACATTACCTTTCAATCTAGTATTTCCTTGAACTTTGACAATGGCATTTTGATTAGCAGAGCAGATGATTACTCAGAGAGCCTCTGTCTGTGTGTTTACGACTGTTAAGAGAAACAGATAGCAATTCGCATGATAATGGCAGTGATTAGACAGAGAGAGGCTGAATGGAAGTAGATTCTTTCCCTTCTTCGTCGTCGTTTCCTCAATTGACTATTAGAATATTGAAACATCATGCACATAGAAAATGTTGTCCTTCGGGAAAAGGCGTAGGACTTGCTTAGTGAATGGGTGCAGCGCAGATTCGGAGATCATTGGCAAATGCACACTGAGTACAGGAAGGACATGGACAGTGTTCAGTAAAAGCCGCATTTTTTACATTTTGGCCACCTCTGGCTAAAATGGCCAAAATAGCTCAAATTAAAGAAAATTTTACTACTGTGAAAATTATTAAGGTACCTAAACATTATTTCTCGACTTCACCCGAAGTTTGAAATTTTGACATTACATTGGAATTTCACTTTTATGAAATCCCATCTCCTTCTAAAAAATAGGTTTGTAAAAAGGCTTTATAAAAAAATACAAAGGGAAACTATGTTCAAAATTTTATTCTTTACGATATGCAAATAATGTTTTCACCTCGTTTTAATTTTATCTTCCAAGTAGTGAGGGATTTGTGGCTTTATAGTTACGCTTTCATAGAAAATTCGTAAAAAACTAAACACAGTAACAATGCCTGCCTCACATATTGAAGAGAATAAAATTTTGAGCTTAGTTTTCTTTGTATGTTTTCATAAAGCCACTCGTTTAGGGGGAGATATGATTTCAAAAGAGTGAAATGCCAATGTAATGTCAAAACATAATGTCCCCGTTAATTTCTCATGAAACACGAATTAGGGGAGTCAATTTCCAATGTTGATCAATGATTTAATGATGTAAGGCCTCCAGCTGGGATTCGTTTGGAAAATGTGGAAATTATTAATTTCTCAGTAGTTTTGACATTTGACTACCGTAAAGGTACAGTATTGAATAGCATACAAAAAGTTATAACTATGTAACATAAATAGGCGAGTAAAAATGTATGAACTGTCATTTTGACCAATTTAGCCGGTCAAAAATGAACACTGAATAAGGAGGGAGTAAATAGTATAGACGGCGAGGGAGTCAACGCTAATAACAGTTTTATAAGTGCGAATTATTGTTTCTATTTACGTATTCTGTGGTGCGGCTATATCTATGCCGTCGGAATGGGAAGATGATCCCTATAATCCATGTCCTTCCCACTGGTTTAAAAATAAAGATGTCTTGTGATGTGAGCTTCAATTAGCGTAGGCGGCCTCTCCTTCTTCCTCTTTTCTTCTCATTTCATCTCAACACATCACAACGGACAGAAAAAAGTCGCTTTTTTCTCTCTATTCGCACACTCAATTAATTCTGCCTTTTTCTTCCTTCCCGTACACTTAAATACAATTAGCGATTTCTTCACTGGCTAATGCAACTTATACTTTATTTTGATGCAATCATCCCTTTGTGTCAGTACAGTACATAATATAATGGAACAAATGCTTTGTCAGAGCAGGATTACTTAATAATAGTTTATTTTACAGACAAAAATAATCGAGATCATTGACATCTGACATCTGCTAAAGTTAGTAAGTAGCTACGGAAAAAATTAGATTCTTCGCTTATCAGTGATAAATGAAGTTGTAAATGCCAACAGCCCTACAGCCTCGCCAACACTACTTTTCTATGGTCAATGTCAAATTCAGTTATGTAGTTGCCTTTTGAAACGGAGTTGTGTTTACTTTGGAACAACAACTGTAATACTTTTGATTAGAATTTGTACTGGAGCCAATAACATAAATAGTACGTGCATCTATAAGTAGACTAGGCTAAAAAAAAAGTATAACAAGTCTGAAGGAAATCACTCTCCGCATCGTGAATGAAATGCAAGTATCCGTATGTACAGGATAATATACTGACTGAATAAGTGAATATAGGTACATAAAATAAATAATAATTACTATCAAATCTCAAGTAAACTCCTCCCCGCACTGCATCTTGTAACTGTTATAAGTGCAAGGAAGAATGCAAATGTTATCTAAGTGTTTACGAAACAGATTTTAATAAGAAAATACAACAGTTAATTGCCTTTTTGGACTAGTAAAGTACGAGCCGGTTATGACCCTTAGCAATCCCCACTTCCCACAATAATTTCCTCAATTGTTTGAAACTATGTGAGTAAACTCACACAATTGAGTCTAGCAAACCCAAAGAGGTTCATGAAGGTCAATGAAGGAACTCCTGGAGTACATTCTTGTAGGCATATCAGTAAAATCAGTGTGAGTGGAAGTTTGGAATGGTGGCAGTGAGTCATAATATCTGTAAAATTGTGCGTTTATCGCCGCCATATTATTATTTCTGTTGGTAGTAGTAAGGAATTAAGGAATGATGGCTGCTGATTGTGATGATCTGATAATTAATGGGTACGGCGCACACACAAGATAAGTTATGTACAGCAACGGTACAATTTTTGTGACATGGGAAAATTGTATGTCATAAATATATTTAGATGAATTGTGTACGGCACTGCACTCGGTGTATGAGTGTATGGTGCGCATATAAAGTGCCGCATGCCATGCCGTTTGTCGTCGGTCGGTATAGTATACCTAAAGACAATACGTAAAGTAAAGAATTTAAGAATTACTCATTCTAAGTAATTCCAACTTACAACACGGAGTCTGTACGTAACCTTATTATATGCGTAGAAGAGAATAAGTGCATAACATATGTGGCATGTGGAAAGGGATGAGTGCAAAAAGGAAAAAGTGGAGTTATTTTGGAGGCAAGTGATTATTATGCAACATTATTTGCAAGATGGAATGAGGAATGAGTGAATGAAAGGCAAGTTCGCAATAAAAAAGGCGGGCGGGAGTATTAGAGCTAGTGGTTGCACTCCTTGCCCCCATCGTTTCATCATCCTTCTGGCCTGACTTTCATTGGATTTCTTTCTACATGAAAGAATCCTAGTAATTAGGGAATTAAGAAAAGCGGAGAAATGTAGAAATATCCGGCGAATAGCAGTGAGAACTAGTGAGAAGTAGAGTGAACTGACAATTAAGGAAGTCTTATGCTAAGATGTTAAGTAAACGAGCCCATGTGAACCATAACGATTATTGCATTGCAGTTTGGCTAATTTATCCTAACGAGCAAAGTTAATAATAGGAAGAAATGAGTGCACACACACACACACAAATAATATTGTGGAATTGTGGCACTACTACTACTCGACTCGCTGTATTTCTTTCCTTCATCCGTCGTCCCTCCATACCGACCATCATTGCTCTTGTCCTAAGTCCTAACATTACTCTTACTCACAAACTCACAAGGCAACTTCATCACAAATTCTGCATTTTAGCTTAAATCTTCCTTTCTAATTTCGAATGTGGTGAGAATCCTCTGCAGAATTTTTTTTGACAAAACAACGAAAATAACGATAACTCCAAATAAAATTGCAATTATCCTCCGCATTTGTTTCAGATGTTCATTTTGAGACGTTGTTTTTGAAATCTAAGGAACGATTCCTCAACTCTTCGTTTACTTAAGGATAACTACCAATGAGCATTGTCAGAGTATTCAAACCAATGCTTTAGCAAAAACCGACCACAAGTTTTCCCTGAATGACCAATAAGCTTCTTCGCGTTTTGGTCTTCCTCTGAGTCTTTCAAGTTACTACTTATTTTTTATATGGCTTTTTTATTATAATTATAACAACAGTCTTAAAAATTATTCCCAAACTTATTTTTCCGAAAAATTTTCGACATTTTGATAATTTTGTTTATTACAAGCCAAATTCGTAGCGAAAAGATTAATTTTGCGTATCCACCCTTTATACTGCCTGTCAAATAACTTACACATTGCCCGCCAAAATGGTATGTCGCGAAACCGCACTGAAATAACATGCATGAAACTTTTGTTTTAGCGACTTTTAGAAAGAATTCATAATTGCATTTGGCGCGGTAGTATTTTTTGGTATTTATTTCCAAAAATTACAAATATTTAGGAAGCCTGATATCGTTCAAAAGAAGGGGAAAGCTGTGGACTGCGGACTACTCATGAGCGTTCCTTGTCAGAGAGGGAGAGTCACTCTCTCTGTCTGTATCGCTAGAGAAGGAATGAAGGAAACTCATCTCGTAAAATACAATTATTATTTGTAGAGAGAGACTCATTATGCGAAAAGGAAATTATCTCTGAGCGAGTTTGATTTGCTAGGGTTAAACTTTATGTGAAACTCGTCCTTCCTCCCTAACTACTAACTGTCAGTGCTTGTAAATTAAAGGAGAACTGATAAGGTCAAAATCTCTAAAAGCATGCACAGAGATATTATAGCATTCAAATGCTCTGTGGATATTTACGAGAATTATCAGGTAGCACTTAGGTAGGTTCTATATAGGGCACTTAACTATGGAAAGAGCCATACCATCATACCATAATGCCTATCTATGCATGTTATGGTTGGGAAGACTACGTAGGATGTAGCTTGTGCGAGGGAAGATGAGGCAATTAAGTAGCAACAACTAACAACTAAACTACTTATGCCCAATCTAATTTATTGAGCTTCGAGCTTCTTCCGTCATCACTTTTAATTTACAAGTGAATGCAGATTGAGCTTGTTCAACTCTCATTTCTCTGCAGCAAAGTTAATATAGCAGTCAACTCTTTGAAAACAGCACATTGTCTGTCTGTGCCACTTTCACCATCCACCTCCCTTACTTGTGCAGCCAGACTAAAGTTGTTCATTGAATTTCCGACAAAATGGCAATACTATGCATACTAAATGTAATAATAACTTTTACAAAAGATACGAGGATACGAGTGTCTAATAAGCTTAAATGTATTTTATAGTACAAACACCCACGTATCAATTTTGGAATATTACTGAGATTGAGTGCGATTGAGATTGAGTTAATTTAATATTCTCGGCGAAACATTGGTCGAGCCATCGGTCGTTATGTGCGAAATATGTACGAAAAATAATTTACAGATTTCACTAAATAATATATGTAAATGGATATGATATAAGAGTCGTTAACAGAAAATGTCTTATAATAATCTTATGCATTGCATGCAAGGTACTCTCAGTACTCATTATCATTTCGAAATACGAAATGATAATGAATATATTTAAATTGGATCTTTTATAGCCAATTACATGTTATAGCAATTATTAATAAAACCTTCACATACATAAATAATACATGAGAGAGAAACTACTCATTATGGTCATAATTATTATACCGTTAATGTTATTATCTTCATTCTTATTTAATTAATTGTCAAATATATCATAAGCCAACTAAGTAAAGTTGAAAGCAAAACAAAGTTAAGTAACGGGAAGAAAAAATAATCTGCATCATTCAGAGTATGCCTGCTTTCTATTCCCTAATAATAATGGCCTGTGGTTATCCTACGAGAGATTGAAGATGTCATTAATTGGATTTCGTATTTCTTATTGTTAATTAAATTAACTATAATGAATGAATATCAGGATAAATTACTACTTAAATGATATCAAATGTCTGTTTCTTCTCAATCCTTTGTCCTGACCATTTTTATTTTTCATCTGTGACTGAATGTGGCTCATTTGAGTACCTGCTGCTGTTAGCAAACACAGAATTCTGCAGACAATGAATGAAACTGTATAATACTATACTAAGCCAGCATCTAAAGTTACTAATTTGTTGTTGCAGAAGATCACAAGAGTCATGATGATGAGAATCATAATAATATGATGACTGTTTATCTATTCTTGAATTATTGCTCAAGTCGAACCAGTCAAAGTGTGTATTACAAATTGCAAACACGCACGGAGTAGTAAACATTAAAGGCGTAGGAGTGTAGGAGTTGCAACTTGCGATTGCGACTTGCAAAATGATGCATGAGAAAAGATTTATTTTCCTGTCTAGTTCTAGTCCTTGTAAGAAGGAGTAGTAGGAGAATCGAATGTTACAATTAGTGTACAAATACAATGCAGAGTACAGTACAGTATTGCAGATTACAGACGTTATCGCCATTTCTTAGAATCACAGATCAAACAAAACAACAGCAACAGCGATATCATGTCGTTACAGAAGCAGGAACAGATTTTATTAATTGATATTGGGTTACCTATATATTTTATATGCATCATCATATCATATTCATCATCATTCATCATGGCAATGCATCATGACAATCACGAGTTGCTGTTTCTTGCATTATGACTTTCAACCTGTCCATGCAATGCTTATACATCTCGGTTTTGTACGTATTTTTAGAAATGTGTCAAGTCGCTGTAGAACTCTTCTACTATTTCTCCAGAAATACTTATCCGATTTTCATGAGAACTGCACCCATGAATTCCTAGAAACATCGGCTTAAATCCAAATCATCCAAAATCCTGGTTATTTCGGTACCTCAATGTTTCGAGACTAAAATGTAGAAAAAGGAACGAAAATACTTTTTTTGGGGATTTTGGATGATCCGGATTTTAATAGTCAATAAATCAATGCTAGAAATTCATGGGTGCATAAAAATCGGTTAAAAAGTATCTAAATCGGTTCTGGAGAAATAGGAAGAATTCTGTGACATCTTTTATAATAAGTGAAATGGGTTCCCTGAGTAAGCCGAATGACAAAGTCGAACCTTATGCACGAAAGGGTCCGCTAACTATTATGGCTCTTGAATTTTTACAAACTCGTCATTAATTGGATTTAATTTTCTTTGATTAAGCCTAAAGTTAATTATTGAAGCAGAACTTGTGGAATCGTGGAATTAGGGAACCTTTTTTTGTCTCACCGTGGTAAATGGTCATGCGGATTTGCTGTCGCGTGCGTACTGTGTGGGTTAACTGCACATTGCACGCATTTCATATTATAATGATTTATGTTACGTCTGAATTTTTTATACGAAAAATATAACGTCATTCCTTCTTTGAATGTTGCATAGGTAAAGGTATGATTGTTTGTTGAAAATATTAGGTTTATGAGTAGTAGCGTCTACGTAGGTAGGTAAAACCACTTACCTTAAGTTTATGATTGTATTTGACGATTGTATAATAATCTCTATAGCTCTTAAAATGCATTAGCATTAAATGAATAAGACTGGTGAATCATCTAAGTCCTAAAAGTACTGTTATTGTTCATGTCTGTCTATTTGAGGAAATAGTGGCCATAAATAAGTGAATGACAGAGGGAAATATTTATTTGGAGAGAGTCAATAGGCCACACCTGCTGTCATCACACTGAGGTACCTAATAATAACATTGTTGTGCGTAGTAGTTGAGCAGTTCCCATAAGAAACAAGTAACTACATACAAGGAATGGTAATAATGAGTAATGATAATGACAGTGCTCGAGAGCCTCTCTCTCTATCTACAATTCTACATGTGTGGCTAGTTAGTATTCCGTGAAAACAGCTTCGCTGGGCAAATATTTGATTATTTGCTAATGTTCGGAGACTTCCTTTCATGTTTATATGATTTATGGCTAATGCACTGTCGGACTACTTCTAAAAGACTGCCCGATAATACATCATACATATTACATACACTTACTATAGACATATCGGTATATATTAAGGCTGGTGTACTTTGTTACCATGGAATTGTAGAGGTATGCTCCTCCGACTGTTTTAAAATTATAAAATGTCACTTTCTTCTACTAGAGACAAATACATGAAGAGTTGCCTGCAGTTAGCCTTGCAATCGACTGGACACACAATCTTCATTTTTATCTCCGCTCGAAAAAACAGTGAAATTTTAATTTGAAAACAGGCGGACGAGCCTATCTTCCTAGACATTCATGGTAATAGAGTCCACCTGCCTTGTTCCACCCTTCCTGCCTTGGTCCTTGGTCCACACTTCCATACTTGACTGGTAACCATCCCTACTGATACACTCTGACGAGTGTCCAGATAGGGCCTGGTCTCTACAATGGAGATTTTGAGCAGGCAAAGGTAGCCGGAATCCGGTTACCTTTAGGTCGATAAGCCGATTCGGCGAGGCGGTCTATTACCTTATCGGCCAAGCTATAATTGGGGGGGAATTCTTTATCAATTACTTAAGTATTTTGATTAAGTATATGTATTTAAGTTTCACTTAGCTATTACTTAAGTGATTTCTTAAATCAATTCAGTAAGATTTACACTAAGTTGAGCTAAGCAAGATGTGCTTGCTAAGTAAACCTTAAACTTGAGTAGCTTAAATACATAAATAGTTGGCATTTGACATCAAGTGAAAGTTATTTGTTATGGAGAACTATCTGCTACCTTCTCATACAATGACTTGAAATATTTCAACTTATAGGTAAAGGAAGTCATGAAATAATGCAAAAGTGTGAGGTGGATTTTACAGCAGCATTGATAAATAATAGGTTCAATAAAATGCATCTTTGCGACAAAATGTAAGTTAGATTATTCATGTTTGTATTAAATGTTACACATTCATTTTGAAATAAGGGAAAAGGATAGAATTTTCTATACTTATATTATAGCGTTATAACTACAAGGTATAAAATATTGACAATAAATTCTAAAACGTGTATTTCTAATTGACATAAAATTAAATCTCGCCAGCTTACCAAATAAATGTATGACGTGAACACGAATACTAAATCTAAAGTTATAGCTACTCTTTCTATTGAATAGATTCTGCAGTCTGCAGGCTTCATTCGATGCATGGTGACGCTTTCCTAGACATTAGATCTAATTTCTTTTCTTCGATGACATTACGCTGCTCCACTAGTTCCACTAGCTTTCCGAACATTTCAACTTGAGTCTCCATTAGTTCTACTTGCTTTGCCATTAGCTCATTCGTACTCATCTTCGTCGATTCTACAGGCAGCTTTTTGTACCCTGAAAGGAATGATAATGATATTAATATTAATCATTAATTTTAATAAAACCACCTGTTTAGAAGGAATATCGATTTCATTAAAGTCAAATTCAAATCAAAATTTAAAAAAAATGGAAAAACCAGCAACTCTTCTTAAGACTTATTAAGACATGCTCATTCTGTTAGTTTCAGATTTAAAGACTATGTGAAAATCATATGTATACCTTTGGTGTAAGATAAGTCTGCAAATTGATTGCGCCCGGTAATCTTTACTGAGGTTTGATTTTCATGTTCTTTAGTCGTTCCATTTTGCGCTGATGAGTTGGTAGGATTTAAGCATTCTTGAAAAGAATTTGATCTTGCCTCTGCAGTTGCTTCTTCGACTTCATTTTCGCAAAAGATTTGTTCGTCGACGCCGTTACTGCTGATATCATCATAGACATCAATGCCACCTTTGACACCTTCAATGGATGCTGCCGGAATTGTAGATACAATTATTTGATGAGCTTGGCTCATAATATTTACTTCCGGGGACCCTCCGCCAGTTCTTTTATGCGACTTTCGATTTTCTGCTTCCATTCTTTTACTGTCGGACTTCAGGTTGCCATATTTCTTAATTATATCTTTTACATCACGCTCAAAACCTCCAACTGCATTTACGGCGTCTGTAATCTCTTGCCAAATTTTTTGTTTTCTTTGCAACGTCAGTGAACTTGAAAACTTGTTAAACAACACATCGTGATGTTTCTGAACTGACAAAGCTAAAGCTTTATTTTCTTCATTTGAAAAGTTGGGTCTTCGTTTGGAACTGGAACCTTTGAATGCTAGTTGTCTTTTTTCTCCTTTGCGTTGGTTTCCACAGTTTGATACGATTGTCACGTCGGATGATGAATCCATGTTTTGATCAGTTGCAGAATGGAAGTGGATGTATACAGTTTATAATATATTAGAGGATATTTAGCACAGATATTATATTATATGACTCGAGATTTTAGTAACTAAATATTTATGCAGCAAATGATTTGCATTTTCTGTAATATTCAAATGTTTAGTTTTACAAGTATGAAGATTAGAGCGGGAAAGTCAAATGCAACACCAGAATTTAGCCTGCAGTTACAGTAAAAAAAATAGAAATTCTAATCCCATTCTCTCATTTCCGGAATTACGACATTGTTCATATGGTTTTCATCCTCCTCCAGTATAGGGATTTCTTTTTTGATGCAGATGTTATGTAGTGTCGCGCTTGCAATTATTAACCTACACAATTTTTCTGGTTGGTAGCATGAGAGTCCCCCAGTTCTAGAAACAAATGTACGACATTATTTCTGGGATCATGGCCACCCTTGCATAATTATAATGTTTTAAGTTATGTTATTATTATTGTGTAGCTGTTCCCAGAATAATTTACCTGCACATTGACCTAAAACGTGATTTCCATAGGCCAATACTCCTCTCTACTGAACACCGTGTTGTCTTGAGTCTTTGATTATATTGTCGTTGCTCTGCAGTGACAGGATCGCCAAATGGGACCATTAATTTCGGTTCAGTTGATGGGTATCCGGAGTCGCCTATACAATAAATAAATACAAGAATTTTTTAGAATATGGACCATTTTTGGGTGGCTAACAATATTATACAACGTGCACCGTACAAACACTAACCAATCAGCACAAAATTTCGGAATTCTCCGGCATCCAACCTTCGTTTTATACTACTTTGGCTCCATATAAATGCATCGTGTGATGACCCTGGGAATTTCGCTACGAAATCTAAAAAGCTATAATCTGACCCGGACACGACTTGACAGTTAATGGAATGGAATCCTTTTCGGTTGACGTAAATTGGTTCATCTTCTTTAGGTGAAATCATGCCAACATGTGTTCCATCAACTACACCAAATATATGTGGCAATCTTGCCATTGTATAAAATCCCTCGCTGTTCATTCTTATTTCCTCTTCTGTGCGTGGGCACCTTAACATTTTCTTTGATAATCGTTCTACAGTGACATTAGTTGCGTTTTCTATAATTCTGCAAATGCTTGGTTGTGATGTAGCAGTCATATTGCCCAAAGTCCACTGAAAACTACCTCCTCGCAGATATGAGAGAAATGCCATCACTTTGGTTTCGACAGGTATTGCTGTTGTTCGAACTCCATCCAGGAAAGGCTCATAGGTGTGTATTAATTCTCGAGCTCCAATGTATTCCATTCCAAACATTTTTCTAATTTCACTTTGACTTAATTGATTTAGAAGCTTTCGGTCTTTATAAACTCTTTCCCTTTCGTTCCGTAATACATACAGAGGAACTGCCATCGTATTATTATATCTTTGAAACCACTAAAATATAAATTAAAATCGCTATTAAATATTTCAAGAGGACAAATAGGAAGGTGATCCGAGCAGTCACATTAAATATTGCAGCTATTCTTGTTTTTGATTCAATAGATTTTTAATTATTCTATTGAAAAAATGATAAATCGTAGCATTACCTTTCAAATTTTGCAGTTGTTGGACATATAATTCAAAATAATTACTAATATTAAAATATAACTTTTGAAATATTGTTCCCAATGACTGGTGATACGCAAGATTTAGGAATGGTCAGAGCAGTCCTAAGTTTTTCCTTAAATCAACTTATTTAAGTTCATTTTTCCTATTCAGTAACTTTCTGAACTTGTACTGAATTAGATTTTTCACTTAAGGCGGGAAATAGCATTTAAGCATGACTTAAGGAAGTTTTCGTGCTTAAATTAATTCAGTAAGAATCTCAAATTTCCGTAGTATTTTCTTTGAAAACTTAG
>JABASI010005328.1:0-12486 GCA_019776505.1 Tomocerus nigrus | reverse complement strand
TGTTCCTGTAAAATGCTTTAATGGCCACCACTGATCCATAGAATTAGTAGATATTATATACATACTATTATTAGATACTACTCTTACTCGCGTCTCACAACTTCACAAGAGAGTTCGCGACGATGTCGCATTTGTATTGTCTATCTCTCTCTGCATGCACTAATCACGAATCATCAACATCATGCAGTGCAGCATGCAGCCCGTGAGAATCAACTGGTCTGCATATTTTACATGTCTATGACATTTGGTGCAGATGAAGATTGGCTATATGGTATTATTGTGTAACTCTTTAATACGCTTATTCATCGGTTATTTTCATGTTCTGACTCATTCCGGCCGGTACATGAGAAACTTACGAAGGTAAGTATTAATTTTTGCAGTACCACATGAGACTTCGGCGAACTTACTTATCTTATAGATAGCTAACAACAATAAATAGTGTCATGAAAGTAAATTATTATATAGTTACACTAACATAACAGTAGTGCAAAGTACAAACTATACACATCTACAGGGAAGTTTCTGCGCAAAGTAATGTGTAGACTACGTTATATTACATACGATAGCATCAATGATAAATATTCGCAATCTCACTAAAGCAAACAGTGTTCTATATCCTTTTACTTAGTGTCAACAAATGTTATCTACCGATATTTAATATTGGTGTTCGTACATAAATAACCTTCCATCAGTATTCACGATTCACTCATTACATTCAAATGGAGTTGTGTAAAAGTAAAACCATAAAACAAGTAAAAGTTATATCTGTATTCATACACAGCAATGTGATTATGTCATATTCTAGGTTTCATTTGTAAACTCCTTTTTTATTTCCTTTAATTACTATAACCCATTTTGTTAAGGTCATGACAAACACCAGAGCTGCATTGACTTAGAATCAGGTCCAAAATCCACAGCACACTCTTCTTCTTAACATAGCACAGATAGGTACACATTTCCACACAAGACAAGTCTATTTATTGCACTCCAAGCTACATAACTGAAAAATGCTAGTCATTTTTACTTAAGGTACAAAGTGCGGGTTAATTAGCGTATTTGTTCAGTCTGATCAAAATAATGACGCGAAATATTTATCAAACAATATCCAAAATAGTTCTTCGGACTCTCATTACACGACAGTACCATTTCTGATACGATAGTTCTTATAATTACGGTGAAGATACTTCTGTCACACAAGTACATACTCATGAAACTCATATGGCTAGTCCTTGAGGATTTGCTTTATTGATACAAACATTGGAATTCAAGAAAAAAAAATATCATGCCTCAGCAGAATAAGAATATTGTTAGAGCAATATTTTTTGCAATTACTTTTTTATATTTGTGCCAAAGCGCAAACACCGTACCACAGACACAGATATTTGCACAAGGTGAGGGAACTGAAATTAACACAGGATTTTCGAATACTCTTTACAAACATTATGCCGGGTGTTTTTCTAAACGGATTTTGGAGGAGATTGTGATTGAAATGAGTGCTAAATATATTTTGTTCAAGCAAGAGTTTATCCTAGATAAGTGCTTCAATTCCTGTCAGGTAATTACATGGAATTTGTTTATCGTGTTGTGCATTTGTGTGTGTGTAAATTAATCGACATAATAATATTATGAGATTGTTATTTGCAATTTTAGGGATACTTCAAGGAATTTCCTTCGTCTCAGTTAAACCTAATTGCCATTCAGTATCACATTTGCATATGTATTCCAATTTTTCGCCAAGACAGTCCCATCCATCTCTATGAAGTTAACGAATCTCACTGTAATTTCTTGAGTGAATTCGGAAACCTTAATGTTGGAGGAATCAATTCACTCTCCTTGTACACCAAAGATAAATTAAATTACGAATCATTCTTTATAATAGACCAGAATGTATTCCAAATTGAGAGAGATAATACCGACGACCACTTTGAGCAAGAGTATGCACAAGAGAATCAGGATGCATCACTTATAGAACATATTCAACCTTGTTCCAACGAGGAATGCACTCTTCGCATTAATCTCGATGGCGAAATATGCAATACTACGATAAACAACGAATATGTTCAGATTGTAAATAATCGAACACCGACAGCTCTACTCCCATTTTTAAATAATTATTTACCGACATCCATGAAAAATTCTTACGTGTGCCCACAATATTGTAAAAAATCACAGTTACAACATCAGACCATCATTGATTTTCTTGAAAGCGACCTTAGTAATGACAGGGCAGAGGTCACAGAACAATTTCTACCAAAATATGCTGTGCAGTCAACAACGTTCTGGGTGCCACCTCTGCACGAACCAATTGAACTTTGTTTTTGTACTGATACCTTATCAGCATCTTACCCAGTGGGCATAGAAAAATGTAGACAATGTCCCAATTCTTGGAACGAGAAACAAAGATATTGCGAATCTTTCGATTTCCATCACAGGATTTACGAAAATAGAGTAAGACTTCGAAGAAGCACTACAGTGGTGCCAGAGGACTTTGACACAGTACCCGATATGTCAAAGAGGGCAGAGCAATTACTTCCCACACAGAATAATACCAAATCATTATGCCCAGGAGCAAAGGTGTGTACAGCGAAGGATAGCTATGGTACAAAATGGCTGGCTTGTCCTAACAATACGGCACAAGGGAATTGTCCAAGTGCATCCGAACCTGGTGGACACGCTTTTTGGGATTGTTCCTCAAATGGAACTTTCGTAGGAGACGATCCTAACTTTGATAACTGCACTAGTCAGGACTTATTGAAAATTGAGAGAAATTACAACAGGGTAAGAAAATCGGTTTTGGGAACTATGCATAACCTACCGGAGATGCTTCACTTTTTAATTTATTGGCATTTTATGCAAAAGATATTTATGAATAAGCAATGATGGGAAATATCAAAAACTGATGCAGTAAACGGTAAATTTCAGAATGAATTTGGACCAAATTCAACTAAGAAGGACCAGGAAGTTTTGATAGAATTACGGAACTTGGTAACTACAACAAGTACTCCAACTCAACAAGAGCCAAATGGTTCCAGAGGTGCTAAATATTTTGGCCATGACATAGAGAGAATTAATAACATTGTTAGAAACGCAGCTGGCTCTACGAGTGCAAACTTTAATGAACGAGAAAGTAAAACTACAGAAGCGATTGAAATTTTGGGAAACCTAATTGCGACCAGTGGACCCTGGACACAATTGAATTCGGTAAGTTGAGCCTTGTTCCATTTTCATAAAAAAATAAAGATTATCTCGCAGACGAAGAACTGTATTATGCTGAAATTTGCATATATACCTTAGTAGATCATAATAATATTATGATATGCATGGATTCTGAAATGTGGTAACAATATTTTTAGCGAAGCAGATCAACAACAGCAACGAACTTGTTTTCGTCAGTAGAGCAGACCCTATTTCAATTTGCAAAAGAGAGCGAAAATGAAATATCCAACAAAGCCCGAGATGGATATTACAGGAAAACCGTGAATCCGATTGTTAAAGACCCCGATGGCTTTATTGTCACTTTAGGAGCAAGGAAAAAGTCTGCACGTGAAAATATCAAATTCCCTGCAGAATCCGATTCTTCCTATATAAAAATTCCCGAAAATCCACGGCTTCAGCAAAAAGATGTGGAATTTGTAGGCATGATAATGGAATCTAAATACGTGGATAAACTCACTGCACCTAATTTCAAGGAGTAATAAAATAATAATGCTTTTGAGGTTCACAAATGGAAATTATCTCGTGGATGATGGAATTGTCTAACAATCTATTTCTCAAATATGTAGGTCAGGAAAAGAGCCCAGTTCAATCGAAAGCGTTCAATGGAAAAATTATTTCATTGACCTTTTCAAATAATGATATTAGCAAACTGGCAACGGGTACCTTTTCACATTTTCATTCATATGCATGAAAATATCTATACAATAATTGTACCATTGCATTTAGGTGGCCATTTTCGTAAATTGTTCTCTTTGTTCAGAAAAGGGGATTCAAGTCAAGTTTGCTCATGAAGCGAAGGCAGTAGGAGCCGCTCGTACTGATTTCAGACGAAAATTGCACCCAGGGGAGGAAAGAAAATATGTTCTTGGTGAAACAAAATGTGCCTATTGGGACACAACTTCCTTGTAAGTAAAAATAGATAGCCACCACATTATGTTACAGTGTTTCTGCATTTATCATGACTTTAAAACTTTTCTTCGTTTCCGCTGTAGACTATGGTCGACAAATGGCTGTAAAAAGCTTGAAGACCCATCTAATTCTCAGGAAACAGTTTGTGAATGTAATCACTTAACTGCTTTCGCAGTTTTAACTGATGTGCATGGGTACATCGTGAGTAACAATAACCTTAACTGATTATAATACTCTTTGCATAGTAAATGACGATTATTCAAAAACTCTAAACGAATTTTCCATTTTATTAACAGGGGAAAGATAAAGGCTTAGAAATCATTACACTTATTCTCGTTCCTTTATCGATTTTTTGTCTGATTGCAACGATTGTGATCTTGTCGAGAATGAAAGTTTTACAAGGAGAGCGAACAACGATTACGAAGCATCTCTGTGTGAATTTAATTATTGGGAATCTTCTTCTCCTTCTCCTGGTTGACCGAAACTATTTCTTTTTATCGCAGGTAAAACTAAAAACAAAAGTTTTTGAAAAAAGGAGAAATTTTTGCTATTCATTAATCAAAACTACGGAATAATGTAGATTAGCTGCACAGCAGTTGGAATAATCACCCATTACATATTTCTTGCCGCATTTGGCTGGATGGCTGTTCAAGGCTTCTACTTGTATCGAATGGTCGTTCTTATCTTTGACTCAGGGAAAGACTATATGCCTTTTTATACAATCGGGGCTTATTCTTTTCCGCTTATTCCCGTCGCCATCACTGTTGGAATTGGTTACGGAGTTGGAGAACATCCCTATGGTGGAGAGATGTAGTAAGGAAAATATCAGAGAATTTAATTGACAACATTATGCTAAGACCTTTTCCTATCATCATAACATAAAATCTGTCATTATAGCTGTTGGTTAAATGGAGATTACATCTGGGCGTTTATGGGACCTGTGGCTGTGATTTTATTCGTGAGTTTCACCTTGTATTCCTATTTTACATGGAGCAGCATAATGTAGAGTTTAAATAAATAAGCTTTTCAATTAGTGATTTTACTCTGTAACACCTTATCTCTCAAAATAAACAGGGGAATTTTATTGTGATGGTGTTAACAATGCGGACAGTTCACAAACAGCAGAAATCCAAATTCAGAAATTACAATCAGATCAAATCTAACAGGTTACAAGATCAATAAAATACTTATTTAAAACACAGCCTTTACTACAGTCATATTAATTTTCTCAAAATTTATTAGGAAATGGATTCAAGGATGTTGTGCCATATCCGTCTTATTAGGACTTACATGGATAACAGCGTTCTTTACACTATTAGATGACCCGTCATTTCACTTCTTTTCATACATATTTACTATTGCAAATTCGTCACTACAGTTCACAAACAGCAGAAATCCAAATTCAGAAATTACAATCAGATCAAATCTAACAGGTTACAAGATCAATAAAATATTTAAAGCACAGCCTTTACTACAATCATATTAATTTTCTCAAATTTTATTAGGAAATGGATTCAAGGATGTTGTGCCATATCGGTCTTATTAGGACTTACATGGATAACAGCGTTCTTTACACTATTAGATGACCCGTCATTTCACTTCTTTTCATACATATTTACTATTGCAAATTCGTCACAGGTATTTTTGATCCTGTAAAAAGCAGCGTTATGAAACCCATTTACGAACGCTGCTAATATAAATAGTAACTCATCTATCATTGAATATATTTTCAATTTGGGTTTGTGCAGGGTGTCTTCATTCTCATATTTTACTGTCTCCTTCATGAAAAAGTGAAGCCATTGGTTTTGGATAAAATGGGAATCGTTGGAAGTGTTTTCTCAAAGAAGAAAGGCTCAACTTCCTCTGCTACATTTAGTAAACGGACTTCTTCCACAAAATTAGCTCATTCTCGCACCGAAACTGTAAAATGACATTTAAACGTTAAATATATTGCAGGAGTATTACTAGGTTCCCCTCTTTCAATTTATACTGTTTGATTCAGGAAAATCAATCACAGAGCGAAGGATTTTCTCCAGTGGTCGAAGAAGACGAAACGGAAGATCCAAATGAAAGCAGTCAGGAAACATCTCAGCTAAGTCAATACAATGAAGATCTAAATCGGCCTGAAGAGTTTTCACGCAGAGTATTAAGTGTCGTCCTAGAATCAAAGTCGGAGTCTGAAAGCGAAGAAAGTGAAAATGATCTTTTATCTGAAAACCGACAGCCACCGCGCCCCAAACCCAGAAGACAGGAACGAATTGAGGAAGAAAATGAAAGCGGAGATAGTGAGCAAGATAATTCGACTGATTCTGCCCAAGGTGAACCGCCAGAAGTCACAAAGAGACGTAGACGCTATAAAGGTCCTCCTTACATGGACGAATTATTGGAATCCAATCTGTACTTGCGATATAGTAAATCTGACGCTGAGAGAAGCTTAGACGAATAATTTTATATGAGCTAGAGGGCAATTGAATCCTTAGGCAGTTAGACAGTAAAGGGTAGCTAAAACTAATGCAAATAGAAAAATGCCCGAATAATTGCTAAATAACGCTGTTCCTAATCCCAATGTGTTTCACCATGACCTATTCACATACTTTAGCATAATTGCTCCATACGGGGTGCTATTTTTAATTTTGCTATACACTGCAATTTCATCCTTCTAAATGCAATTTTTCTACACCTTTCCCACCCCGTTTAATGTTACCTTTTCACTTGTACTCAACTTTCACCAAGTGAAATTAAACTCAAAAGTCTCAGTCAAATTGTTTGTGAAAGTGTTTAGCAAATTTACAAAAACATCGCCCTGTATTTTATGTATTTATATATTATTTGTGTATTAAAGGTAAATGAGTTGTTAGTTAGAATGAAGTAGTGAATTTTTGTGAACTTGTTAGATAGGATGATGAGAATAATGTGAGATAGTGAGATTTTTCCGACATAGTTTCTTGTCTTTATTATAGTTTGTTTATCACGTGTAATAAAATTCGTTGACTTGTCTTTTAATAACCTCGTTGGATTATAAATTAAAGATTAACATGTTTGAAAGCAAAAACAGCTAGACAACAGACGCTAAATGTACGTACATAACTAATTAGCAGTACATTGATTATCTTGTAGTATATTTATTTATTTATCTGTAGATTATAGGAATATATCAGAGCTAGTAACATTAATTTAAGCATAGGAATATCATATTGATGTCTGCACTGCACATTCATAGTTCAATTCTTCCTAACTACATTTATTACATGTTTAACAATTGGCTGTAGACATTTTCCGTCTCCTACTAACAATTACGTAGATATACATTGCTTATATACAGTACAAGTCAGATTCTTTGTGAAAACATCTATACGTACATACCCCCTAATCACTTAAATACAATATAAAAGGATATTACACAGAACGCGGATGCAGAGACGTTCGCATTATTAATTCCCTACATTAATTGCCTATAGATTATAACACCATTATCCAAATTACACCTCATTTGCTTCCTTCCCTTAAATTACATTGCATATTGTAGCTCTAGCTGTCACCCACTTACTCAATTCTATCACTATCACACTGGCACTGGTAAAACATAATTTTAACAAGTTAACTACGAATTCGAAAATAAAACGAGTATTTCGCGAATATGAATTATCGAAACATTAAAAACGAACCTAATTTACATAATGGTCTAATAATAATTATGGTCTAAAGACAAAATTATCGTTTCTTTTGACAAAATAACACTTTTCACCCATGTGAAGCGAAAGCATAATATATAGAGTTAAATATTTAGGTACTTTTCTAAACACACGAATGGCACATTTAAAGCCTTTGGTTTAATTAATAGGACAAAATGTGCACTAAGCTTTTATTAGACGTGAATGATTATGACACATTTATAATAATGACAAAGACGATTAGGTACATTATTAAAGTTAGGTACAGCACATAATGCAAAGTGCAAGCAATTCATACGATTAAAACCGATATGAATTAACGTCATTATAACTACAGATCCTTACATAGATTTAGCTCAAGTAACAACAACGACAGATATTAATGGAGGAGAAATGAATGGTGGAGAAAGCTAACGGTGAGAAAGGTAAATATTATGTGAAATAGAACTAGTTCATTGACTTATTGTTAATATCATCGAATATTATGAAACTTCCTTGTTAAAAGTATAATATTTTCCAATTAATGTATTTTGTGTAGTACAGTGAACTTTGTTGAGTTATACCCTTTTTCCTCCTTTTGGTTTCAGATAGTAGTACATACTTATTATATTTATTATTCACATTTCACAGTGTCTTCACTATTAATCTAATTGTAAGAACCATTAGTATAGCTTTCTAAACAGATATAGACACTACAAAACTTTTCTAGTAGGTACATTCATTTTAAAGTGCAGGAAGTTCTTTCTATAGCCTGAAAATATTATCAAATGCCTTCCAAAGCGAAACTGATTCAAATTATTCCCTGACGTTTGAAATACTAACAACACAATTTACACTTATTACATTTTAAGCAGTTTTGCCAGTATCCTTTCTCGTAGACTACAAGCCATGCCAGCAGGTAACTTGCTTTGATTGCATTATTATGTCGTTATTTTACAGAATATATCAACTATAATAATATATCAAGCCTGACAAACGCTCTTCTTTAATCTTTTCACCATTTTTGGAATGTAATGAGCTATCTTTAAGACAGTTCCCTTATTGATTTTCACTTCTGAGGATGAATTCATAGCTCCTAAAGAATAACTCTTTGTAGCACCTCTTCCAACTAATAAATTCACCACGGACTATAATATATCGACTATTTACCACATACATTTCTGCTTCATTACTTATTGCCTCTATTAGGGCTAAATGCATTTCACATCGAAATTATTTACAGGTTAATGCAATTTTGTCCTATTCCATATTACAACAGATAATATAGGTTTTCTAACAATGCATAGCTATTCTCTCACCCGCCCTCTTTGCACAGGTACTGGTTGGCTTTGGTAATTACTGATATTTGATATCTACATATCTATTCTCTATACATAAGACTGAAACTAAATTGTCCAGGCTTTCTACACATTTAAAACACAAGCTTTTTACAAGGAGGTTATTAATGTAAATACACGCGATATACTAAAACTTGTATTTGCTGTTCGATTATTTGAATTTGTAATTAATTAGTAGTAATTAGCTCGGTCTTATAAGTCAACAACTTCTGTTCCTATTTGTCTAGGACATCTAGTCTATTTAAAAACGTATTTNTTAGCTCGGTCTTGTAAGTCAACAACTTCTGTTCCTATTTGTCTAGGACATCTAGTCTATTTAAAAACGTATTTACTTGTACTTGAATACAAATACGATCTCTACTCTAACATCAAAAATCATTTATTTGATGGTTGTTAGTATAGGTATACTATTACTATTTAATTGTCAGTGTAATAATTACATTGATCAGTAAAGGTAGTTAGTTGTCGTGTCAGGAGAAAAGACTTCACAACAAAGTGAAAGTCATAGCTCGTAATTCTACCTTGTTTTCTAATTTAGTACGTAGACAATAGATTGGATATCTATAGCTTTCTGTGTACTGCATGATTAGCAGCTCCTAGTTTTCAGAGTCCTTAATATCCACACAAATATCAAACCTTAAGTCTAATGCAATTTTCAATAGTAGATCGATTGATTCGACATTTCCTGTGATCATCATTACCAACTATGGTACATTGTACAGACAGATACGTTAAAGTTAACACATTGTACGATCTTATTTATACAAAGAGTCACAGAATTATATAGGAACACCAAAATTCTATTCTGCTTACCTATATTATATCCTATAGCTAGATAATTATATAGCTATGCCTGTACATATAGAACTTAGCTAATTATTATATACCTATTTGATTTGTCTATTTGATGTTGATCACCAAACTTAAGTATATTATAACGTAAGTATATCTGTTGTTCTCCAATAGCTCGTTTTTCCGTGATTGGAAGATTTGCTGGCATGTAATGAATGTAAATATCTGTACATATATGGCAATAACTGTAATTTAGGGTGTTTTTCTTCTTTCCTATAGTATTCAACTATGTTAGTTCTACATAATATTATATCAGTATCAATTTAATTAAGAGGGCGGACCTTCAGATTTATAACTCCTTCAGTTATTATTATGAAATGTTTGTGCACAATCTCACAAATATTATTATTATGTTGGAGGAGAGCTTGTGGAAATATGCATACATGACACGTTTTTAATTTTTAAACGTGTATACTTCAAACAATTTCACAACTATCAGAAATTGTAACGTTTACTGTAGCTACCACTAAAATTTCTCATTCTAACCTCTGCACAACAGCCTAACACCACAATATGCAATCGACATCCTAACTTTTATTAATCTCAATTCTATGGATATTTATTTGTCCACAATAATTATCTTCACGCATACTTAACTAACTTCTTAACATATTTCAAACCAATATCTAGTACATTCAAAATGAAAAGGTTAACAAGAGTAGTTCTTAACGAATCTTACACCCTCATAAAACTTACACACGTAACACTACAATAATTATGACATATAGATAATACATCCTCCGCGCCTCATCTTTAACACCTTAATATTACACAATGAGTAACATAATAAAATCCTTAACTAAATACAGATACTAATAAGAGTAAGAGAAACGCTGTATACATACATAATAATTTTAGAATAATGGAGTTGATTGTGTCGTTGAGGTCAGTAGGTAATATTCAGTCAGGATTTAGCTCCGTTATACTTAACATTATCTTTAATGTACTTACGTACATAATTGCGCTCCTAAATTAACAACAACGTATAACTATAAGTTTATAATAATGTCTCTATCTAATATTACACGATAATATACAATGATTTATGCAAACAAGTAACAAGATGCATCCATAATTTATAAATGTGCATTCTAATCCCCAGCACATAATATTTTCGATAATTATTACACATGATACACATAATATATTATTTATATATAGTGTCACCATCCATTATAATTTTATAATATATTCTTAAATGTCAATTGGCTTCATTTTCATTGACTTTTCTAACAACACATAATATAGTAGTTATCTCTATTCATAGAATATTTACATCATTAGCGAGTAGAATACGATTAAATCTATTTATAATGTAATAGGGTCACGTATATGCAATATATTACATATATTTATTATAGATTGTTTAGCTATGTGATACGGTAAATATTTATTATATTTTTACCTCCATTTTTGAGTATAATATGCGTTATTTATAACGTGGCATTTTGCAATATCTCCCTATGATTATTACCTGATAAATGATAATAGTCATTTGGATATAAGTATAATTACATTATGTATTTGGATGCATAGTTTATAAATCTATGTCTATACATACATATATGTATTATTATGAATGTGTATAGAATTACTTGTATATAGCTATATCCATAATGACATATAATATTGTACCAAATAATACATAATATTATGTATGTTAAACTCATAAATCAGAAGAGCGCAGCCTCTTCCTTTTTAATCAATTCCGGCTTTTGCCTTAAACTGCTTTCCCTTCCCCTAAACCTTTTCTGCAGGGAACTCTTTACACTTGTCGCCGATCATTAGTCATTTCTTTTCCATTTTAGCCATCATTTCCACCATCCACGTCTTTCACTTCACTTTAATCTAAAAGTCCAAGTCGAATTCGAGTGGGACGTATCAGTATGGCTTTCACTCGCATTCACCTACACAACAGTAGAGTCGAACTGAAGTTCTACTCGACTGTAGACCACTAACCCAACAGCTTAATGACATGAACTTCCATTTCCTCAAAAAAAGAATACGTCATGTATACTTTGATATGAGAGTTAGCTACTCTGACTTCAAAAATTATTTCAAAAATTCCAAAGGAAAAGTATGAGTGAATATTTTTACATGATACATGGTGCTCAACAAATTAATGGTTTAACTGTTTATGAGGCAGCTACAAAATTTCTTGGTAAACTGTTTTTCTTATGGATGCGATTAGAATTAGAAGCTATACTATTTTTCATTATTGTAATTGTCTTATTTATTTGTTTGGCCTATTGATTAGATTGTTAACAATGTGTGTATTGTATTGGCTAGTATAAATAGCTAGACGAATTATGTTAGGAATTCGTTTATTTGTCGTTCAGTGAACAAATAGGTTCTACATTTAGCTAGCTATAAATAGTTACGATATCATCTAGTGTCTTTTTGTTTTGGCATACTTCGTAGGCTAGTTAGTAATGTATGAATTGAAATACTATTAGTTAGCATGGCTTAGTTTGGCTAATGTAATGTGATGTAAGTAAGTA
>JABASI010005327.1:0-12486 GCA_019776505.1 Tomocerus nigrus | reverse complement strand
AATCATAATTTGTTGGTAACTTCGGTGCACGGTAGTCAAATCTCAAATCCCATGCTGATAAATGCTAATCCAATGTAAATAATTAAGCTCTATTACCTTTTTTTCATTTTCTAATTGTAATTTTTTGTACATTGTCTGTATGGGATGGAGATTGGAGTACAAACTAGACAGTAGTAATAGACATGTATCATCGAAGGCGGGAAAATAAATAAAAATGTATAAATTCATAAATAATTATTGCGTAAATTAGGATATCGATTAGGATGCCGAATGTCCACTCCAGACACAGACCCATTAACCTTTGAAGCCTCCGAAGTAAAAGATAGATTTTTTTCCGATGAAACTTTACACGTACTGGTTCGCGTATTAGTCACCCGTTATTTGCCACTAACGCCGAGCGAACTAGAAGGATGGAACGAAGACCCGGAAGAGTTTGGTAATTTAATTTGCAAATTCCTTTCTTAAGCTCAACAAATAACAAAATTGCAATAATCCGTTTCTTCATGTAGCGCTAAGAATGGAAGAAGCAGGAGAAACTTGGAAATATAACTTAAGGGTGAGATGTCAAACTATTTGAACATTACGTCGTGCTGTTTAGTAAATATGACGATTGTAAGTAATGATCTTTTATTTTTCAATTTTGTTAATAGCAAAGTGCGGAAACATTAGTTGTGACCCTTTTTAAAGAATTTCGGAAATCAGTGGAAGTATTACTGTCCATTATGAGTGAATTCGAGTGCCCTTTGAAAGATCCCACAGATCATCCAACTATTCTTGCGAAAGATGCATTGTACAATACAATTGGAATCACAGCTTACGAGCTTTATGACGAGGTATAATATTTCTAAGCAATCAATTCCGGCACTAAATTGCTATTTTATTCGAATTAATTTGAATATTTTTTTCACTTTTTAAAATCTTCAAAATGGCTCCTCTTTTTCGACCGAGTCTATTAAAAATCTGAAATGCGCACACAAAATGTTCATAATGCAATTCATATGGGAGTTTTTTTGATCATTTTAAAAAAAAATCATTTTACCATCATTAATGGATAAGTAATAATCTAATAATAATACATTTCAGTGGCACTCCTCTGACTTTATGATAATTAATAACTACTGTTAAATAATAAATGATGGTGTTAAAGGCTACATTTACACTGTCCTTTATGTTTTGAATGAAGTTCTCGTTCGATGCCTGGTTGACAACGACACTTATCCATGAGTTAACCCTACCTGTGCCAATCCTACACCGTCGTATAACTTGGTTAGTTGGTCAGTGGACCGGTGTTAAAGTGAGTCCTGAATCCAGACCTACAATATATTCGTTGCTCTTAAGTGGTCTCCGATCTACAGACATTGTAGTAAGTACCTTACATTTCTTTCGTTTTCTATACTAGACCATTATAATCGTCAACCGACTTTAATTTCCAGCTTAATTTGATTGAAACTTATTTGAATTTTTTAAGGTTCGACTGAGCTCAGCACAAGCCCTACGTAGTTGTTTGGATGATTTTGACTTTGTGCCTGAACAGTTCGCTGTATTCATGCATGATTCTTTCCACTGTTTATTTACTCTACTGCAAGACGTTAGGGAAAGTGATAATAAGGTATGTCAATATTTAATATTTTACGCACTTTTTTTAGTACTGTACAAATCTATCGTCTAACAATCATCATTCTATTCCTTATTCACTAATATTCACTATGTCTGTTCTGTGAAGATGCGGGTCTTGCACACGATGAGCTTCCTCATTGAAAGAATGGGACCACAAATCAAAACTTCGTCGCACATTGGATCTCTGACGCAGTATCTACCCCTTCTGTGGGGGACTGAGCACAATATGTTAAAAGCAGCCGTCGTCTCCACTTCAATTCAGCTTGTTCATGTGAGTTTTTCTACTTGATCCAAATTATTTATTAATATGCAAAGTGGCGTGGCGAAAATGGCGAAATTAATTAACCGATAACTAGTGGAAGTGGTTTTTAAAACAGCCGTGCTTGCCTTCGGTCCGCGGATTTCCAACACAATATCATTACTTGATTATTTTTGGGCAATGGTTTATGGACTGATTATTTTGATTTCTGTAGGCCTTAGGAAACGAATCTGCGTTATTAAGAGAATTTGTTTTTCCTGTTATAAGAATAGCTACTGATTTAAAGAGCTCTGAACATGTGTATCTTCTTGAAGACGGATTGGATTTGTGGCTTGCAATAATGGAATATTCCACTGAGCCTCCTGAGTATGAAATGAATATTACGTTACTAACTATAAATAATTCATTTGTATCAAGACCTAATGATTTGGAATGAAACTTTTGTTTTGTTGCAGTGAGGGGTTTGTTAGTTTGGTGGATAACCTAATCCCGCTTTTAAGTGTGTCTACAGAACATATAAAAATGACTCTAAATATTGCCAACTCCTACGCGTTAGTTTATCCTGAGTCATTTGCTCAGAGGTTTGGAAATATGGTGTTCACCGAGTTGAATTCTTCTATGACTGATATGAGAGCAGAGGGAATTGCCTTGGTGTTGAGAAGTGTAGAAACGATGCTAAGAACGTCTCCAACTAGTGGTCCGCATGCTGTGAGACCCATTCTTGGGAAAATTTTTAAGTGCGCCTCCTTCCTCAATTCAAAATTAGAATAATATAATATAAGAATAATATAATTAGAATAATACATATAGTAAATAACTCAAGGTACCAAAATACAATTCTCATGTTTGTGTGCTCAACAGATGTGCTTATGAATCACTTGACCCGCCTATACTGATGTCGCTCTATCTTTCCGTCGTTTCGCGTATTCTACTGATATCCGAAGCGAACTTTCAATATGGTCTGGAATGTGTTGGTACGGCAGAGGGCAAATCTACGTCGGATGTTCTCGGCACTGTGATCGATGTCATGTGTAATAAAGTTAGCTATATTGTGCAGCCCGAACGAAAGAAATTAATTAGCATTGGTCTTTTAAAGTTGATGTCTACCGGTGACCAGGTATAGTATTTTATGTCACTACGGGCGGGCTAAACAGGGCTCAGAAAGTTAGAACAGACAGAGACCGTTAGATTTCTTATGAACTGTTTCGCAGGGAATAGAAAACTCTGCAATTAATTGCCGAGCAATTGCAATTGCCGTCCACTTATGAAACATGTAGTTTATTGAAATGATTTGAATTTTGATTCTTAACGGACAGACAATTTTTCTGTTCTAATTCAAACCTGCAGCATTGAGAGACAGACGGGGACGACAAAGCCGTGTTTTCTGGCGGTCTAAGCTGTCTTTAGCACTGTTTCCAGTATAATATCTTTAGCATTTTAAACACGACAGTTAAAATATTTCTAAACAAAATCTTTTCAGATAATCCTTCACAAAGTATGCGGAATATTTCTTGCTGTAACGGAAACCTTGAATGACATTCTCAAGTCGGATTTGAATGGAAAGATGGTCGAGTAAGCCTTTATTAATTACTTTAATTCCTATTTGTAGCTTTAATTTTGAATTTGTTTGAGTTTGGTTTAATATGGAGTATCCATGGCCGATATTTAATTGGAGAAGCATAGCGAATATATGGAATTAATGGCATGCGCTTTATTTAAACGCCGAACATATTGGACCTACACGTTTTTAATAGTTATCATTCATTTGGATATGTTTACAGTTCCTTGTGTGTCATCGATTTCGAATCCGTGCGTGAGAACGAGGAGGTGGTAACAGAAAACGATTTGCGAAAGAAACGTTTGGCATCAAGAGATGTTGTTTATACAGTGGACCTCATTCAATTGTTTCGAAATGAAGTGAGCAATTTGAGGCTGCGACTCGGAGAGGTGGCCTTTGCGGATTTAATGGCTACCGTGGACGTCGAGACAATGCAAAGCGCAAAAAGTTTTCTGGAATGAACAATGGATATTTCCGCCTCTTTAAAATTGTTAGCTGAGCGATGAGTCTGAGCGGGTCGGTTAGTAGAGATAGTTTGTCGATTTATAATAAATTAGGTATGTCCTTTCTTTATGTTTAACTAAATTGGAGTAGTGAGTGATGGACAAGTGACTGGAATGAAATAAGTTGGAAGATGAAAGACGAGTTTTTTTTTAAAGATTAGAGCTAGCTATACTTTTGTGATTTGAAATTCTATGTATGTGTGTACCTAAGTGTAAGTGTAACTATGTTCCCCCAGTCTGCCTGTCTACCGTTTATTTCGTCTCTACAGCTGCTAGAGGCAAATAATGATTACTAACATCTCAATAAATTAAACCGCAAGCATACTTTTTGACATCTTTCACGATGTGATCCATTTCTTACGACTTTAACGTGCATCGTGCATATTAAGGCTGCTCGAGAGCTTCTCTGCGAAATTATTTTACTACAGGGAGCGAGGAAACATAACCAATTGTTCGAAATTGTGTATAAATTAAGTATTGACGTCAAGGATAGTCGATACACCCTGCCTCCCCCTCTCCCGTTAAGGTAGTAGTTTTCGATATTATAATAATGAGTAAGCTACTTACTTGGGGTAATTAATGTGGAGCCACAGAGTAGTAATCGCTGTAGGGTAATAGAAGGGAAAGTTCCTGCCTAGCTTGCGTGCCGGCACGTGTTCTCTCTCTCTCTCGTTCTTCTATTGGCTTGCGCGCGCTCTCTCTCTCGCTTTTCTATTGGCTTGCACTCTCTCTCGTTTTCTATTGGCTTGCTTAGGGCAGGTGGAGGGTCAATTTTAGGTGGATCGGGACCTGGACACTCGTCAGAGTGTATCAGTGTCAGTAGGTATTATGGCTATACCAGACATGCAGAATCCTCCCTTATAGATCTTTAGAAATCTATTCAGACTCAGACCCGAGTGACCCGACCCTCCTTGGCGGCCTCCACTTCCAGGGAAGTTTTCGTCTAACCTTCGTCTCACATGTCACATCCGTAAGCGGAAAAGTGCGGCAGGACTCTTGCATAATAAAAACTCTTTCGTTAGGGAGCTGCTGAATTGCTGGATAAATTTACTCCTTTAACATCATAGCATCTCAGGTATAAATTACGAGGTCCTTTTTAACGAGAAACGGACCCAGAATCCGCCCAGACCAAACCGCCGACCACACAGATAATAGTTGTTGAAGCAATGACGAGGATTTTCAGAATTCCACAGCCGATTGTGGTGAAATTCTGTATGTTCCCGAAAGCCAGGAACGCTGGTAATCTCGTCCCAAATTGTGGATATTTCGCTGCCATGCACTTCCAGTAATTCCGATCAGAAAGGTGCTAATTTAATATTCTTAGCATTAGAGTTTAAATCCAGATTTAAACCGTAATTATTTATGTCAGCTTTTCAACGAGATAAATCTCATTAAAATATCACCCGCTCAAAAGTTGTTAAGCGTCATAAACACTAACATATTGGTCAGTGGTCACCCTTATATACTTCGTTTAACGGAGCCGGCCGGAGTAAAAGTAATTAATGCGTTCAATTTCCATACGTTTTGACTTTTTTGCTAAGGATCTGAAACTACGGGACATTTTATGAATTTGGTGCAAGGAAGAAAACTGGAAATCTCTCTAAACTTTTATGTTTTAAATATTTACAATTTTGGTCTGGAAAAGATGAATTTGAAATCTTTCTTACTTAGGTATATGAAGTAAAACCTCTGAAATTTTGTGATGTGATAATTGCCCTGCTTTTGACTTTGTGAGACTACAAGTATGAATTGGGCGTCTATATTTCAGTTAAGTATCTAGTATTAGAACAGAGGGATGGTATAGTATACGAGACAATAGTGTAATGACAGCAATTAAGTGACACTCAATCATCTCAAGTAAGAGGTGGGGTTTCCGATCTCATATCTAGTGGCTACTTATTTAAATGATTCTATGTTGCATGTTATGTTGCTGTGTGTATGGAAAGTGAAGTGGTTTGAAGTGGCAACAACAAAGTGTTGTATGAATAGAGGGAGAGGTACTTGAGTGTTAGTTAGTTTGAGTTGGATGTGTGGACGGATGAGTAGTGGAAGTGGATCGATGGAGAAGGGTGGCTGGACGTGGATGGTGAAAGTAGTTGAAAAGTGCATCGTTTTCAGTAGATAATGTGTCCGTTTTACGCATGTAGAGCGAGCAAGTGAGTGAGAGAGAAAGAGGATAGAGAGAGAGAGAGAGATAAAGTGGAGTAATCGTGGAGGAGTGGATGAGTTGGCTGGTGGTGTGATGTAGTGTGGTGCGAGTGCTGTGAGAGCGGCGGGAGGAGCGGCGGCAGTGGTGGGGGCGGATCTGGGCGGACTCGGAGTGGGACGGAGCCTGATTTCCCAAGTGGGATTCCCTTTCATCCGGAGAGTGTCAAATCTTTTTCGGTTACGGGAGGAAGGGAAGACGTGTCGCATTTCCACCCGAATTAACCAAGAGATTGGCCAATTTGTCACATCGAGAGAGAGAAGGAAAATGGGCGCTTTATAGAGTTTTGCCAGGCCGTCTCTGGGGAATCCGCCACTCAATTTACCCAAAAACTTTCCTCTCTCAATCTCAGCTGAGCCTAAGGAGGCAGCCAAACCGGAGGAACTCAGCCGTCAGCCAACACACTCTACTCGCTCTACTCGCTCTACTCTCGACTTGCCTCGTCTCCTTATATCCTCCGTCCTACTATCTGATGCTCGTTCTTCTGTTAAACCATCACTTCATCTCTCTCTCTCTCTCTTTCATTCTCTCCTCCAAGCCTCTTCCTTACACTTCTACATATCTACAGCATGAGATCATTATAATCATTATGTATGTTGTGTACCTGCCTAAATCTCATCGTAGGTAGCTATATATGTACTTATGTAGTACAGACAGCATCTCTGCTACTACAACTTATTATTTTCCTTCTGACCTTATCAGTTCACCGTAAATGTCGTAACAAGTGCCACGCACGCTATACCAACACCTTTTACTTTCCATACCACTCCTTCGCTCTTCTATAAATGAACTTCGAAGCGAAGAAGCGAGCGAAGAAAGTCGACGTTCGAATTCATTCACAAACCACAACAATCATCCTTATGTCCCTATTATTGGTCAAAATCATTTAATTTGAATTTGATTACATAAGTAGACTTTCACCATGAACAATGAGATCATTTTTGTTTTTCGTCTAAATTCTAAATGGGAAAATACTTTTTACGTCTTTGTATATTAAATTTAGTTAGGTAATTAACGTCTTCTTCCAGGCTTCCAAATTAGATTTTATGTACACTACATATGCAATTACTGTAGGGTGTTATAAATTCTTTCATAGTTCCCCGTAGAAATGCCTACGCTAGTCAACTGTCTTGGATGGTATAGATTTGTGTGCAAGTATCAGGTACTTGCATTTAGTGTGCCTTATTTGTTATAGTAGATCCCCCTTGTTGTTGACTTTTATGTTAAAACTGTCTAAAGTGAGGACTGGCTGTGTTCTTCAATCCCATTTGAGATAAGAGAGGAGAAAGGACGCTATAACTGTCTCTATATAGATCCCTCCTTTGTAGACATGTGTCTATGTCCAATAATAACAGTGTAGTTAGTACCTACCTATATATTATAGTATATCCTTACCTAGCTAGATAAAGTGTAGTAATAAGAAGGAGAAAGACGTCGTCGTCGGTGCTGCTAGTTTGGAGTGGAAGATCGCATGGCATGGTGCGGGCACTTGGGCAGGCAGGCAGGCAGGTCGCGTCGGGATGTTGTAGCAGGAGCAGGAGCAGGACGAGTCGTAGTGAGTGTCTGGTGAGTGTAGTGAGTGAGTGGTGAGTCTAGTGAGTGGTAATGTAATCGTAAAGAAGTAAACGCGTGAGTGGGCTATTACGGGCTCTCAACGGCGCTTTCTCTCTCCCTAAGTCAGCGGAGGCAGTTGGTCCACATTGAAAAGTGTCTTCTTAATGACTCCACTTACTTTGTGAGAAGAGATCAAAGGAATGGAGCCAGGAAATGGGAGACGCTTTTAAAATTCCAACTCTCACATTGTGTCAACTCTTTCTCTCCGTTTGTCCTGGAAGAGACAAGGAGCCGAGTGCCGTGCCACCGCCCCGACAACCACACACCGCCACCACCCTAGCTCCCCCCGCCCCCACGCCTCCAATCCGCCACTCCCTCCTCAATCCCTGCACCACCTCGCACGCTTTCCTCCTTTCTCCCCACGCTCTTCGCCTTTCTCTCCCTTCCCAACTTTCTCTCTCCTTCCCTGCCCTAATCTCATCTACATCTTCTCTTTCTGCACACCACACACACTCGATCTACACTTACACTGCAGCCTCATCCTACACATTAGTATTTATTGTGCCACACTAACCAATCCCCCTCATATCTACAAATATCTGTAATCTTTGATTGTGAGACAATTTTCCTCATCCCTCCCCTTCTCTATGTCTCATTCTCTTTTAGTCAGTTCAAACTTGAAATCTTAGCAGCGTGCATGAAACGTTCTAGCTTGATGAACATGATGAATCCTGAATGCACTGGAATTTTAAGAAACATAATAGTCACAATAAATATCATGTGTTTTTATTTTCAAATTTTTCTGAAAACAATTTATGTTGGTCCTGAAGAATTTCCAATTTAATCATAGCAGACCGGATCCTTTTCAAGCAAGTTGAAGTTATACAATGCTTGATCATCGAATTAATTGCTGAATTAATTAGTAGGTACTATACTTACATTATTACGATCATGTATACAATTAGTTAGGGACTCCTGGGAAAAGGTATAGAATGTAGCTGTAGGCAATGTTATTTTAAAAGGAAGTGTAGCTAATGAATGATCTCCTCCATTTACTATTGTTTACTGCTGTTTTTGTGTGGATGTTTGTGAGGATTATGAGTGGAATAAGGATTGGTGGTAGTAGAGTAGAGGGCATGAGGAAGGAAGGACGGAATGACAGAGAGGCAAAAGTATTTTTATTTTTATTAGCATGTCATGAAATGATGTTCCCTGGGATAATCTCTTACGTTCTGTCTCTGTCACTGTCTTGCATTCGATAGAAATTATAGAGCCACTGCGACTCCGCGTACAATATACTTGTCATAATTCATATCATGATGAAGAGTAGGTAATAATGATCTAATGCAGTGATGCACTTACGTATTATGAACTCGGTTTGGCTGAGGAGTGAATGGAGTGAATGCTCCTTACACGGACTCAATAGAAAAACACTTTTCAAATTTCTTTTCAACAGCTCCGAATCTCTGAAAGGATTTAATTAGGAGGGGAGGGAGTGGAAGATGGTGGATGCATGCAACTCAGCCACCACAGAGACGCAGAGTCATACTCCCTCGTCTAGCTCACACAATCACAACAACTCCACACAACTCCATCCGTCGGAATACATCTCATCATCCTCATCAGCTCACAATGCCCATTTTGCCTTTTCGTGGCCAATAAATGCAGATTTAATCCCATCATAATAGTCCTCATCCCATCCCTACATCCATCCATACCATTTTACAGCAATTTACATGCCACACTATGCTATTTATATTTATTGTATTACCGTAGCCCGTTACAATCACGAATTTTATCAATCATTCCTTTCTTCAAATCATAAATGTAATGCCATTTAAGTAATATATCTCACCCTGCCATACTAGTGCCATATACCTATATATATGCGTATTAGAGATTAGAAGAAGGGTTTGAGCCGATATCTAAGGATAAAGTAGAGGGAGCTATAATATCTTTGAGACGACGCGATAAATGGAATCATCGGATTAACACAAATAAGAAAATAGACCACAAAATTTATCAACTACAATGTGGCAATGTAATGTGTTTAGTTGGAATAGGACATCAACTTAGACATGAATTTTGTTAGTCAATCCGTAACATCCGTAATAAAAGGTTTTATTGTAATCAATTCACGCAAGACTGTATAAAACTCTACATAATATTTAAAAGTAACAATAGCATGGGACAGTTCAGTCCGTTTATAGTCAGCATTGCAAAGAAGAGGTTTAGATGAGAATCTAATTGAAAATGAATCCTATTTAATAAGTCAATGGCAATTATGACTTATTTTCGCACAGTTTTAGCGAAATTATAATGTAGTAGGCATGATAAAATAATACGAGGGTATACCCCAATGAAACGTTCCGTAGCATTATCGTTCTATTGTTGAGTTGTCGTATTGCAGTGCAACGGAAAGGATAACATTATTATTGTGATTTAAAGGCAGGAATGCCTTAATAGAGTGCCTACCTACTAAAAGGTACCTAGGCCAGCATTATAGTTAGAGTTCGAGTATGAGAGTTGAGTTGAGTGGAGGCAGAGATGAGATGAGACGGAGAGAGAATTATGGATGCATATTCATATAAGTATAATAGTGAGTGGGGTGGGGATGGGGTGGGGATGGGGAGATTTGTAAGAGAAAGAGTGCTGATGAATTGGCTGGAGCTGAATGGTAATAAAGTGAGTTAAGTGAGACGATTGGAGAGGAGAATGGGAGTTTGAGATGGAAATTGGTTATTAATTGTCGGTATAGAGAGTTGAAGTGCGCTGAATGGAGTCATAAGGATCTAATGGGACGAGTAGCCGACTCATAATGAGAATGCTCAGATGCTCATTAATCATCTTAAAAGTGCTAACCATTTTATAACCGGTGCATTTCACACGTCATTCTCTGTCGCACAATCATCATCTTTTATTCACTCACTCTCCTCAAGACTCGACTCCGCCGTTCTTCCCTCTGCGTCTTGCGTCTCCACGACTTCATCCAATCCACTGCCAACAACCACTCACTTATTATTCACTGCTACATAATATTAGCAGACTCACTGACTCACTCAAACTGAAACTCATGCAGGACAGGAGCCGGAGTGAGTGAGAGTTCGAGTCAAATTCTTATTAATGATCCTCACACTATCATTATGATCATCATTATTATCAGACATTTGCATAGCCACTAACTGCAACTGCCTTACGTCCCTATTTACGATCCTTATTGCTCCTGCATGTGTAGCCACATTCTTCCTCCTCTTCCTCCTTCTTACAGCAACCTTTCCTTGCTGCTGGGCCGTGTCACACGGACATCTTCTCATAACATCTTCATTCAATACCTATTACCCACACTGTCCTCACCTGTACATCCAACATTCTCGCCATAAATCTCCAAATTAGCACCCACACTTATATTTGTACAACAGTCACATCACATCATACAGTCTCCCTTGTCTCACCTTTGCCTTGCCTAGAAGCAAAGTAACACCTGTACATCAACATTTGTAGAAGTATAGCTATATAGCTATAGCCAGAGGTCACCTTCACCTCAACCGATAATAATAATATTATTATGTTAAGACAGCATCTAAAGTCACTATAGAATTATCTCATTTGCTATTTTATGCATTTACGGTGTGCATAGAAATATAATTGCTTCCAAACACCGAAAACGCTGAAAACGTCTAAATCTATTATAATTNCGGTGTGCATAGAAATATAATTGCTTCCAAACACCGAAAACGCTGAAAACGTCTAAATCTATTATAATTCACAGGTCTGTGTGAGTGAGCTTATTACTACCAGACTAAAATTCATTAATCGTATTATTTACAAACACAAGATGGGGGAGATTTTTGGGATTTTTCAACAATGATTGTGATGTTAGCCCTTTCAGAAACAGTTCGAAACCCATTCTTGAAATGATACCGACTCTATCGGTTTTTCATGAACAGTATGGCATCGAAATATTGTACCACATCGAAAGAATTTTGCCAGCTTTCGAGTGCATTATTTCCGATTTTCGGTAGGAGCCACCGTTCGGGAGAAAATGACTTTACTAAGTGCGTAATAACTTTTGGATGAACCTGTATAATAAAAGCAGTGACAGTTGTGGATGTGTGAGATGTATGAACCTTGAGAAGAGGCACAGTACAAGACGGTAGTGTGGAAAGAGTAAGTTGTCGAGACAGGGCAGGGTGCATGGAATCGGGATAGGAAGATGTGTTGAGCAGGAGCAGGAGGTGTTTGCAGTCGTTGTCGGCTTGTCGCCGTCGTCAACGGCTCATTCGTAGATTCGGGTGATTGTAGTGAATAGGAATATCACTAAGTGAGTGTAACAAAGAGAAGTCAATTACATTTTCATTAGGCAGCATGAGTTGCTAAAAGTGCTCGCCATTCATTCACTCACCAACCATCCTCACTCATCACACACAATCACTCTCTCACTTCACTCCTCACACTCATTCCAGCTCACTCAGCCGACACAAATCAATTCAGTAGCCTGCAACAACAAGCGAAGGATCCAGGCATGGGATGACAACTGGATGACAACTCAGCTCAGCTGCCCTGGCATCGCCTGCACATTAACTTCCCTACTACTTCTCACTTCTCTTACTCCTCTTCGTCTTTCCAGCATCAGCTTTTCTTAATTTCAACTCACACTTCTCCAATTTATACAAACATACTTAAAATACACTTGTATACAAATAATTGAATGTTTAGCAAACATACTGTAAAACGGATACAAGTTAACTAGTCCCCATTCCACAAACTAGGACCTGCATGTATATTCTAC